>CAJQZN010032208.1:0-13529 GCA_907164685.1 Colias eurytheme | reverse complement strand
AAGTGGTTCAATAATTATTTGTCCTCACACATTGAAACAATGAAGTTCATTTTTAGATTAGACAATCTCTATCAATATATGGGCAATGCTGCCTGACATAAAGAAATAAATAAATAAATAAAAAAATAAAATAAAAATAAAATATGTACACATTGAGAAATAAACTAATTATTTATTCCAACACACAATACACCCTACTTATGTACACCCACAGGACAGATAAAACAAATCATTTATTCCAACACACAATACACCCTACTTATGTACACCCACAGGACAGATAAAACAAATCATTTATTCCAACACACAATACACCTCACTTATTACATCTTACATCAATCCCATACATTGCGGTTTCTATGTTACTTTCTAGCGTTTTAGCCTTTTGTCTTATGTCTAGTCCTGCTATTATAATATTATATGCGCATGACAATAATATGTCAATTTAATGTGTCTACAGTTTCGCGGCTACTAACTTTGCGCTCATTGGTCCATTCAAGGTCTCAACTCTTATGACCTTGCTCCAAAAGACGTATACATATTGACTTAACGAAAAAATACAATGAATCTACTTACCTTACCGAATTATATTAACATAATTAATGTTTAAAAAATGCGTTCTTCATCTACGTAGAATAAAGTCAATCGTGAGCAAAGCGTCTCACATACCCAAAATTATTTATACGATAGGTTGTATTTTACAGACCTTGTCATATGGTTAGCAATATCAAATAACTATGTGTATATAAATTCTTTAAAATTTAAATTTTTTGTTATTCCAAGGGCAATTAAAAAACACAAAAAAATGTTTTCCTGATTGATTCTCAACTAAATTGTTTTAGATATCTATATATGTAATACAATAAAATAAGAAAACCAGGAATTTAATTTTAGACTTGTCCTGCTAGTATATTGATTTTACAATGTTTTTAAATTGATGTCTTCATATAATATGTACTCCCTACGTAAATTCAAAATTATACCAGGTCTACCACATTGGTTTTAACCAACAAAATTATTCTGTAGGTCGTCTCGGATCTGCTCATATAAACCCTAAATAAAAACTAAATAAAATGTAGTCTATGACATTCTCAGACAACGAGGCTTTCTATCGGTGAAAGAATTTTTTGAATCTATTCAGTCAATCCACAAAATATCCTCCACAACGTTATATTACAAGAAATAGGTAGTCATTCACAAATGTAGAAAATTTACCTCTTTTTTTTTTAGGATAGCTAAATACTAAAAAAATGTTCAAAAATGAAAGAACGTAATGTACACAATTCTGTGTATAACTAACAATAACAATAATAGATAAGCCAGCATATCTAAAATTCTGAAACATCATACATATTAACATGTTTTTATTTTCAGATAGTGAAAGTGGGCCCCGCGGCCGGGGAACGCGGCCGAGAGGTCGCCCCTCCCGTAGATCACATGGCTATACAAGGTTCTGAGGGCAAGATGCTCTAAGAACCTTTAAAGACTTTATTTTTTTGTTTGGTATTAGGTACTTTCATCTTGCTAAACATTCCCAACGCCATTCATGCGTGGGAATCAGTAGATATTTATGATAAAAAACTATAATATGATTCGTGTTTGCAAGGACTGAATTATTACGGTGAAACTTTATTAAAATTGAGTAATTAACAACAATTATATGTTAACTCCACTACATTATCCAACCTGCCGTGAAAAAAGCAATAGTATACGAATTAAGATTATTTTGTTGTAATATATTTATATCCTTTAGCAAGTCGGACTAATAATAGTGGTGATAAAGAGCCCAAGTTAATATATTCTCCATTGTAAAATTAGAAACAAGTCCTTTACAAATTCATTACATACATAGATGTTTTTATTTCAGTCTTCAAAGATATAAAGATTGGTAGATTGGTTGAATTTAAAATTTTCCATAATAGTTATTTTATCTAAAATAATATATTTACGCACTCTTCGCCTCTGTATGTCTCTGGTGACTGACGATTTGTTAAAAAAAATATTAATTGGGCTAGTTACTCACCACTGTTGTTTATTTTTATTTTCTTTTAATTCGAGTCATGTCTAGTAAGTAGTGTAATAAAAAGTTAAGGGCTAGAAAAGTGTTTGTGACTAATTGATAAGAAAAACTCCGTGAGTTTAAAAAACATAATTCTTGCAAAGATTATTGCCTATTAATAAGAAACAGTATAGCAGATCATTTGATATACTTTATCTGACTTTACATATAAAATTCATTCAATAAAGTATATCTATTGTGTTTGCAGTATTATACTACATCAAAATTGATTATTCAAGTGTCTTATTGTTAAATAAATAGCTCGAGATCCGTTACTGTTTATAATTTTTTACTTCAATCCATTTAACTAGTAGTATAGCATATGCTAGATTTAAGTAAAATAATAAATATCCAATGAACATTTCCATACTTTATAATTGTATTATTGTTACTTATCTAGAATAATAAAATATATAATATAACAACCGCTTTCAATACACCCATTATTCCCATTTTTATGTCATATAAGATGAAAAGAACAGAATTAATGATAATTTGTAAGTGTGTATTTTATAAATTAATAATAACCAGTTGTTGTCGCAAAGAAAGATTGTCATTCCACTGTGTTCTGTGTCCTCTATGTGGTCGCACTTAACTAATTGTATACGTATACGCAATATACTCAATATCTTTTATTATATTACAAGAAATAGGTAGTCTTTCATAGGTCAAGTGAAATCATAGTTCAACAGTTACTCATTTTATTATATACCTATTTGTTCTTCTGCACTTTTATATATTAAACGGATGATCACACTCAAAAAAATGGAATCAATTAACAGACAACAAAATGACCTAGGATGCTCAATTTTAGATAGTAACTAAAACCAGTGCTTACCCACACAACAAATCGCTTCTAAAACCTGTTAACGTCGCAATTTACGTAATGGCACAGTACATAATATTATTTAGTAGCTAAGTAATGGGGTACCTATTAAACCACAGAGCAAGTAATATAGTAGGTACCACTACCAAACTAAAGCCTGATGGTAACTAAAAATGTAGCTATAGACACCATAAATGGAGAAATCATGGGATAATACATTCGTGATCATTATAGTTACCTACTTAATCTATCGTAGGTAATTAGGTACGCAAATATGAGCAATTTTAAGTTAACCTTCAATGTTCTCATTTCAAGGCCACTACGTGACCACAACTATTTTACTGCCTATTTAGCCTTTTTGACACAATTACGTATATTTTAAGATAGGTATAGGTACTTACTGTAGGGGTGCAAGACAACGTCAATGAAAAAATTTAGAATTTAGGCACCACAATTACAAATTTTAATTATTAAAGACAGAACATTTTAATTGTATACGTGTGTCCTACTTTGGTACCGATCTACATATTGATCAAAATACGATAATCAGACCAGTTTTTCGCTCGCGTTGGACAATGGAAGGATTAATTACAATATATTGAATTAACTTATCTAATCCACATGGAAATTGTATACCTAGATAGTCTACGACTATGCTTTCTTTGTCTAGTACCTGTGCCCGGCCATATATCGGCCAGGTAGTTATTATGTGTGATCAATAAAATCTCATAAAATTGTATTTGAAATCTACCTACTATATTTTGCCTACCCACATTAGGTACCTATAATTTAAAATAAAAGGTTATTATATACCTACTCATTTTAGTGTTCTTTATATTACTTACATTCAATTCGAATAAAATTCGATGTACTTATGTTTATAAATTGGTTCATTATAGATACAAAGATATGAAAACACGTTTTTGTTTTGATATCTTATTGAGTTTTACCTACCTGAACCTGATCTGTTATGAAAATATTTAGAATTTACAAGCCTATACAATATACATATATAAAATAGAATTATATATATTGATTAATAGAAGTCCTACATAATTATATTATGGTTTTTTAATTATTTATTTATTTTTTTTAGAAATGCATAGGTATAAGTGTGTAAGTAGGTCTATAACATTTTGATTTTGTATACTTAAATCAAACTCAGGATGGTTTTAGAGTAATTTTTATTTTAATTCAGAAAGTGGTACAATCGCCATAGTACAAATAAATTGAAACAGTTGAATATTATCACATGGGTGAATAATATGCTACAACTATAATAACAATGCATATACAAGTCAGTGAGTGAAAATTGCAAAATAAAAATATTTATCACCATAATATAAACATAATACACCAATAATCTTAAGCCTTAATCCTAATTTCACCATATGGAAAGAATACTACAGATTAAAGTGAATTTATTATTTAAAAGAAAGAATTTAGTATCCATAAACATTTTCATCAGAGAAAGCGATGTACAGGAAAAAATCTTCGTCGTGATGTTCTTGATAGAGCGATCCCATTGTGGCAGATGTGGGTGGAATTACGTTGTTGACAAAGAAAAATAATGCGTCCTCGGGTCGTAAATGAATGCGTTTTCTGATCAAAAAGTAAAATTGGCCAACAGTTAAATCAGATGGTACTAAATATTTCTTCTTGTCGAGATCTCCAAGCCTAGCCTTCGGTGCTTTCTCCACAATTACTGGTACTCTGTCGGGATACTTTCTGCGAATTTTCTCACCTTCCGCCTTCCGTTTTTCAAAGGAATGTTCTTCTTTATATTGAAACTTCATTTTTACTACTTTTCACAATAATTTTCTAAATATGTAGTCAAACGAGTAAATGCGACTTGTTTTTTGTTTTTGCGTTATTGTTTTATAAATTCAATGACGCAATCAGCTGATATGACAAATAACAACAGTGAACAGACAATGATCGACAAATGGCGTCGCTGCGCGTCGATATTCAATAACAAGCACAGATAACAGAAAGAAAGATTATACATATTATCAATTGAAAATAGGATTTATTATATACCTGTATGAACAGGTAGAAACTTTTTATCCACTTGTAAAAAAGGTTAATAAAAGACTCCTGCCCTGCCGCATGCTCTTAATACATCGTAATACATACTGATTAGGTTAATTTATGTTTATTCATGCTTTTGTCATTCATAATATTTTTTATGTGTCCGTATTTTATAAATTATACATATTTAATATTAAAATGATGCTTTACTTTTATTCGATAAATAAATGACAATGAAATTAAACCAAAATAGCTTAGTATGAACACTTATTTATTATTCAATAGACGACAAATTTATATATTTTTTTTAATGGTAACTATACAATGGCATGCCAAACTTCCTTGAATTCAAAGCATAGCCAATTGCCAAACTCCAAAGCCAAGCTTGTCGGTGGGAAGCCGAATAATTTTAGAGCGTTGTTTCGCTATAATTAAGGCGTATTGTAAGGCAAATAATACCATTAGTCAACACCTTTTAATAAGTGTTATTTTTATTATAAAAAAACATCATGCGTAAAAGGAAGTCACTCAAGAAAGGAGATGATGATTCCGAGGGATCTGAACCTGGCGGTGAACCTGAAGAATTCCAAGATTCAGGTGAAGACTGGACGCCGGATGCCGATTCGGTAAAAACATCAAAATTTTGTTAAAATATATGATATGAGTTACCAATAACATAAGGAAAATAGCTTTAGTGCTCTACAGTCGAAAGATAAATTCATTTGTATTTTTAAAGGTTAGGTTGTTTGCTGATAAGGTAATCGTTTGTATGCATTTGTAACACACAAATTCGTATTGGAAATTGACGTTTTTGAATAAATTTTGAATTCTTCATTCTATCACATTAGGACTCAGGTGTTTTCTGATTATTCTATAGAATGAACAACCTGCTAGAGCGGGACGTAAACGTGGAAGACCTCCAATGAATAGCACTAAAAAAAAGCGCAAAAATTCATCATCAGAAGAAAGTGAAGGAGAAGGTGAAGAGGATGAAGAGGGGGAAGATGAAGAAGGAGAACTTGATGAGGAAGAGGGGTCTGATGACGAAAAGAATGGCTCCGACGGGAACAAATCGGATTCAAGTCAATCAAAGGACATACCAAAGCATTTCCATGTATGTAATCACTTGAACCATTCACTTTAGTATCGCCTCTGTCTCAATAATTATTTTGTATTCGTTTTGTATCAATGTTTTTGTTATATGACTATAGCATTTTTTACTTTTTTTAGTCTGGAAACTTCGTTTTATTAAAATCTGATGTAAAATGGGAAGGAGATAAAGTAATTTCAAAACTGGATGAGCTTAATTTGTGGAAAATTGATGGAAAAGCTTTACTACAAAAATTTATTCCGATGGAATCAAATGGAAAAATCCTCCATAAATGCACATGTGTGGTAAGTTGACATTTTTATACACAAGTAACAATTACAAAAACGGCAAAAGTTCATAATTTGTTTTTCTAATGTTAATAACACATTGACTTGTTATATCTTATGAGCAGCAGTTACTAATGCTTTAATATTTATGCTTAAGAATAACAAAAATATGAAACCCTTGAGAACAATCACTTGTAGGTTAAGTAATTGCTAAAAATATAATAATAAATTAAAGATGTGCTGAATTAGATAAAATATGTGCAGTTCCTCGTGCTAATAGATAGTGAATGAAAATGTGAAAGGAAATATCTTTTTTTTATATATATTTATGTTTGACACTTGTTCCTTTTCAGTATTCAGGGTGGAATGTTGACAACCGAGACAATTACTATCCTATAACTGAAATTTTGGACCGTAACCCACGCACAGACTCAAAGGAAATATGTGTAGCGTTAGATCTAAATGATCTTGTAAAAGTAAGGGACAAGTAAAGAGTATTACTCCAATTAGTTAAGTCTAAATGTATGAAATTAATTTTTTTCTTTTGGCACTTCATTCCAGATTACTTTGTGTAATTCATTTTTTAAAATGGGAAATAAATGTTCAATAAAATTGTGTCTTGTAACTGTTCCTTGCCTAACAAATATGATTACTGGATGATTCTATTACTATGTAAATTGTTATGTTTAAATTATATTGCTTAGCTGACATATTTTTAATAATTCAAATGCAGGATTTTTTTTTTGATATAATTGCATTAGATATTTATTAAAAATGAAAACAATAATTATCAAGCAAAATCTATTACTAGTTTATTCTGTTTTATTTTCCTTACATAAATCTGTAGTATTTTTTAAAACTGCATACAGCTCAATTCAACAAGAGGATCAGAATCCATTATTCTTGATTTTTTCTCAATCTATACTAATATTATAAAGCTGAAGAGTTTGTTTGAACTACTGGTCTGCTTTGAAAATTCTTTTGGTGTTAGATAGCCTATTCATCGAGGAAGGCTGTAGGCTATATTATATATCATTACACTAAGACCGACAGGAGCAGAGCCGCTAAAAGCGCAGCTAATTACTATATATTTATGTTACAAATGGACAAAAATTTATAAGCTTTTTAAATACTCTGGTAAGTTGCAACATTTTGATTAAAAGTATCTTTAGTGTAAAGCTAACAGCTTTTATCAGAACCAAATGAGTCCTTGTAAATAATCTAGAACAAGTTAAGCTAATTTTTTACAAGTTAAGACTCAAATATTACAACAAAATCAAATATGAAGGTAACCGGAAAAGAGTTTGTTCAAATACCAAGAAGAAAATAACCTCATGAGGTCTCCAGCGAATCTTGCTAATAGAGAGAAATCGAGAATTTATAATAATATTACGATTATATTTTCCTACGAGTGTATAGGGCGTTATAACCACAAATAGAACAATATTTATGGTTGCCTACATCCGTACCGGTTTGTGGACATACCGGTTTGTGAGGTTACTTCGAGCGTTTTTGCGTGTTTGGACCCTTGAGCGGTCCCCTCAGAGTTAGCTCTGTGTTCGTTTAATCGTTTGATGTAAATCCACCTTTACAGGAGTCAATAAAATTTACATCTGGCTATACTGATCGAAAATGTCACTTGTCAAAATACGCCAGTCAGTTGACAGTTCATTAATTCATTGGTATTTTGGAGATTTGTCAAACCCTAATAAAAAATATTGCAAATCGTGATAAACTACAGACTGCCAATGCTATTTAAAATATAAGTGTATCATAAAATAAATAAATTCTTCAAAAAATAAACGTGATGAAAATAAAATTATAAGTATTTTATTTCTTGGTAAATGGGAACAAACTTAGCGAGCTTTCAATGTTTCGAAATTAGGTGAATAGTTTGTTTGTTTTAAATTCAACTCAAATATTGATTTGTTTAGCAGCCTGTAAAACACAAAATGGAAAATACACAGGGTACGTAGCCAGTAAAATAAACTTGCAATAATTATAAAAAGAATTCATTACGACGATTCTTATTCATTTTACAGATCAAGATTGTGCAGTTTGTATGCAAAAATATAATCATCCAGCAAAATTACCTTGTGATCATATTTTTTGTTTTCTTTGTGTAAAGGTAAGTTGTTAACATGTTGTGTGTTATCCATACTAATATTATAAATGCGAAAGTAACTCTGTCTGTCTGTCTGTTACTCAATCACGCCTAAGCTACTGAACCAATTTGCATGAAATTTGGTATGGAGATATTTTGATACCAGAGAAAGGACATAGGCTACTTTTTACCCCGGGACATAGGATAGGTTTTATCCCGGAAATCCCACGGGAACTATGCGGGTTTTTCTTTGACTGCGCGGGCGAAGCCGGGGGCGGAAAGCTAGTTTTTAATAAAATCTATATTGCGCATTGAGTTTATATTTAATTTAATTAAGTATACTAATATTTCTTTAGGGTGTTATGAGGAGAAATCTCAACTGTCCAATGTGCCGTACACCAATTCCTTTAGACTACTTAGATAACCCTGTATTTATTAATGAAATAGAAAATGAAGTTGTTGAATTTGAAAATGACAAATACTGGTGGTATTATGAAGGAAGGGATGGTAAGTAATACATTTAATAATAGTTCAGATTTAAATAACCAATAGACCAAGAATATTTTATTAAGTATCATATTGATATTTCTACAGTAGAATAGTTCAGCGAGATTCATAATTGAATAAATTTCATTTGATAAAATATAGCATATAATTAAGGTACTTTTTATATTTTATTTTATTGAATGTCTTCAACAATTTTCTTTTTTACCATTATTTCACTATACTGCAATAGTAGTTATGTTTGTTAGTTTGTGCTTTTGAATAATTACATAAAATATTATTTTAAGGATGGTGGAGCTACGATGAAAGAAGTAATGATGATTTAGAATCAGATTTCAACGCAGGGAAGGCTGAATGTAAACTATTGGTAGCAGGTGCAATATATTGTGTTGACTTTAATTCAATGATTCAATTTCAACTTAATGATCCTGGAAGAAGAAGAAAAGTCAAAAGAGACACAATTAAACATCCATCTAAAGGTAATCTATCTAGAAGTAAATAAAGAGTTGGTAGATTAATACTGAAATTTTTTAATTATTAATTGATTATATTTTAAAGGTATTGCTGGAATAAGAAAAAACATTCCTGCATTAAATTCAAATAATAATAATGATAATATCAGTGAAAATATAAATCAAATTTCACCTGCTGGCTCTCCGGAAAATGAAACAGATGTTGAACACGGTTCTGACACTGTTGTAGCAACACAAGCCAATGATATTGAAGCCATATCTCAAAGTTTGAGGTAAGAAATGACAAACTAAAATAATAAAATAATTTTGGACATAATATGTGTTTTAATCTATAATGCTGAAGATTTATTATAAAGCTGAAGAGTTTGTTTATTTGAACGCACTAATCTCAGGAACTACTGATGCAATTTGAAAAATTCTGTGTGATAACCCATTTTTGTGGAAGGCTATATTATATCATCACGTTAAGATTAACAGGAGCAGAGTACTGCGGGTAAAACCGCGCGGCACAGTTATACTATACATAAACTACTACTATACATAAACTATACATAAATTATAGTTTTCTGAAGATTTATTTTATTAATTATTTGTATTTTCCTGAAACCTAATTTCTTATCTACATGAGAAGAAAACACATTATTTAGCATGGTTTTTATACTATATTTATATCTTTTCAGTTTTATGTCAATACAAGAAGCAGAAACTCCTTCGAGTCCTTCGCCAGAAAACACATGATATCTTGTTTTAATGGATATCTTTTTATTTGCCTTTATATTGGAGATCTTCATAAAATTCATCTTATGAGGTTAAGGATGATACATGTTATAAAAATATTTTATTGAATATGTTGGAAATTGAATTATTTATATATATTATTTACAAAACACATGCTGCAAAAAAGTATGTTTGTCCTCACGTATAAAAATTTAGTATCTAGTGAAATCTTGCAAAATTTCAATAATATATTTTTGCAACCAGTGTTCAAATCAAAGAGGTAGTAATAGGCATCATAATATTCTTTAGAGATCAACTATTAATTAGAAATTATTTTAATTTTTATATTTGAATAAATGTTATTGGAAAATAAGTTTTTTCATTTCAACCTTTGCCTTTAGTTTTTATTTACTTATGACAATTATTGCAATGTTGTTGGGACAACTCTGATTTCAGCCATTTATTTTCAAAATTTCAACTAGTATTAGGTATGCACATATAGCATGTTATTTTAATTTAAGATATAGCTAGTCCATTTTTTGTCAAAATTTTTCATTCTCTAGATTACTGTTTTAACCAACAGTTTAAATACCTTTATTCAATTCTGCTTTAATTCCTTTAACTCTTAAATAACCTGAAATCTGTCTAAGATTAGGTCCTAGACTTATGTTAATATGATAAAAAAAACGAAAGGTATAAGAAAGGAAAAAAGTGAAAAATAAAAATGCATAGGAAAATATTGCAACATTGGACTAAAAATTAAATGCGCATTTAGGGGAGATGTAGAAATAAGTACAGAATGGATAAATTTTAAAATTAAGAATATAATTATTGTAAAGCATAAATTATAAACATACTTGCTAAATGCTAATCTATATGACATACCTAAATTTTACTCACTTTTTAAAGGAGATAAAGGAAACAGTACCTATAATGGAAACTAAATTTAATTAAACTAATTTATCAATGTTGTATATATTGCAATGTCTACCATGGTCGCACTTTACTCTGACTTGCATGTGTTAATATCCAAGTGTTGTGTGGCTTAGGTGCCCGCAGGACTTGTTTATGTCTTGGGTGTTCTTTGCACATATTGTACAAGCGTTCTTGTCTATACACTAAGTAACAGGACCGGCATCTCCTTTGTACTCTTCCCTTGACTTTCAAAGTACAAACGGGATTTATAATAGGTAATTGTACTTGCAACAATTTTGCACTATTCAAGGTATCGTGGGCAATACTATAATTTGTAGCCATTGCATTTCCCAGGGCCTTGCTGATACCCGATACAGATTTAGCCAAAGTAAATAGTCTCTGCAACATCTATAAAAATAAAAATAAAAGATATGAATTTGCTTTGTACATGTGCATCAGTTTATAAATGAATATATGTATTGAAACGAAGGAATTTAACAAAATTTTAAATGTTGATAAAATACGCACACTTGATAATAGAAGTCTAATGTATATTTCAAAAAATATAATTTACAAATTTGTAAATAACCTCATGAGATATTGCATTGGCCATTGACACTTGACAAATAAGTTGACATTTACAATTTACAAATGTTTGACACTGACAAACAGCCTTCTTTTTTATTCATTACTAGATTATTCAGCTTCTAGGTTTTTGAACATTTTGATTTGACCTACATACAAGATACAAAGTACCTTCAATAATTTGTGAACTAAATATGGAGGATAATAATAATAGAGTACATATATAAAAATAACTAAAAACATTTCACCACTTCTCTTAAAAACTGTGAAACTGAAATCCTGTAATCTACAAATAATAATTGCAATAACGAAAAAATACGTTGGTGCAACCCATTTCGCAGTCACTAACGCAGTAACGGTAACTTTTACAGTCACCGTTATTGTTAAATTGGACAATAATCTTATCTAGGTACACTTAACTAAAATATGGTGCACCAAGCCCTAAAGTCAGTCGGGAACAGCGACCCTGATAAAATATGAATTTTTTTTAATCTCTAGGAGTTGGTTAATCTCCCCATACTTCATGCAGACATTCTAATTTATTAATTACTAGCTTTCCACCCGCATGCAGCTTCGCCCGCGCAGTCAAAGAAAAACCCGCATAGTTCCCGTTCCCGTGGGAATTCCGGGAAAACCTATCCTATTTCCCGGGATAAATATACCAAATTTCATGCAAATTGGTTCAGTAGTTAAGGCGTGATTTAGTAACAGACAGACAGACAGAGTTACTTTCGCATTTATAGTATTAGTATGGATTTAATTCAGTGCATATATGTATATCGTCGAAATATGCTACTGGTACAACTGATCTTATCAGTCGTAATATGATCATTCGTAACTTGGTAAAATAATTATATCCGTGTTTAATAAGTGTTTAACGCTTTGTTAATTAACTTATAGAAAAGGTCATATTTACATAAATCCTCTTACGAAAATATTGACACATGATATGTAAATATAAATATCAATCATCGTTATCATACGCAGAATGAAAGATCATTTTGTAAAATTTCAAAATCAAAATTGTTAATTGATGTTGAATTTGAGATAACGATAAAACTTATGTGGATCCGTCAAGTAAATTATTATCTGAAACGAGGTTTGATCTTTTGACCCGACAGCATTTAAGTAACAGTGATTGAAGAATACAGAATTATTTGGTGTCAGGAGGAAAATAGACGTGCGGACCACAATGAATTCATCCAACAATGAGGCAGTGCCGGGTTGTAATACACATAGAGTAACTAAGACTATTGTTACCTCACCTGAAATTTATAAGCCCGTTGGACCTTACAGGTAGGTTATTGTAAAATGTATTCCGAATTCCGATCTATATACATATATATTATGTATTTATATAGGTATCCAATGCCCATTGTTTTATATTGGAATTTTGGTTAAATTATCATAACTACTTAGTTACATTTTATTTCTATAAGTTATTTAACAATAAAGTAATTTCTCCTAGAAAAACTCAATATATACGATACCTACTGAGTAAGCATATTTACCCGACTGCCAAAGAAGGAGGGTAATGTTTTTCGAGTGTATGTAAGTATGTATGTATGTCTTTTCCTTTGTGACCACCTGTAGCCTAAACGGCTTGATGGGTTTTGATGTATGAGGTATCGTTAGATTTGTCTTGATTACGGGAGTGTCATAGGATACATTTTATCCTAAAAGTCCCACGGGATAAAGACATAATAATATTTTTTTAGTGTGCAGTCGGGTATTTTGTTTTTTTAATAATAATTGTCTTGTTTACTTCTGATATTTAACAGTATTTGCTAATTACTATTTTAACATAATATACGTACTTACAACTAAATAACAATTGATGTTTAAATAGCTAACCATTTACCTATATTAATTTTTATGTTTATTGTTAGATAAATAAAATAATTTGGAAAATCCAAAAGTGCACGCCTCATAATTTTT
>CAJQZN010032203.1:279-18237 GCA_907164685.1 Colias eurytheme | reverse complement strand
TTCTGTAGTGTATTTAGTATCAGCATTGCACCCGTGCGAAGCCGGGGTGGGTCGCTAGTTTAGCAATAAAAGGTAGCCTATGTTCATTATCAGGGTCTAAAGATTGTCTGTGCCAAATTTTATCAAAATCAGTTGAGAGGTTTAAGCGGGAAAGCGTGACAGACAGATAGACAGAGTTACTTTCGCATTTATAATATTAGTAGGGATGAGACATGGAAATATGTTGACTTAAAGACTGAAAGCTCACCTTAAGAATCCTATTTCCGTTTACGTACTTTACTCCACAAAACTGATTTTGGAAGTCTTGCTTAGTGTCACTATCAGCATCTTCTGATAATACTTCAAGGGCCCCTGGGCATATCGTGAATTCCATGCAGTCACTACATACCTCTGTAATAGTATATGAACTTTACTATCCTTCCTTATTAATATTCTAAATGCGTGCGTTTTATTGTTTATTTGTTTGTTTTTTATCTTTCTTTCACTTCATAGACAGCGATTTTATTTTATATATTTTTTATTTTTTTTTTATATTATTGAGGCTACGTGGCTACGGCTACTCTTTACACGGATGATACATAACATTCGTAAGATATTTTCTTTGAATACGCTGGTGGAAAGCTCCTAATTAAGCTTTATAAGCTAGAAGCGAAGAATAAATTTTTCTATCTTTCTAAAGACCTGTTCCAGGTAAGTCTTCTTTCTCTATTGTTACGTTGATTTCACGACAAGTAGACCGATGTACCTCTTCCTAATCTGCCTTTATGCTCTACTTAGTCATTCATTATATTTTCCAAATCTATTCAAGTCGTTATGGCGTAAACAGTTATAAGTAATAATAAGCATGTGTTCTTGTTATAAACATAGTAAAAGAATGCGTGAGTATAGATACAACCTTTTTCTATAAATAAATAAAATAATCGTTTATTATACACCATTATAATATGTTAGTGTTATAAAAATTAATCACTCAGGCTCTATGTATAGTACATAGTCCATTGAAAAGTTACATTTGGGGTTGCATTTTTTAGAGGACGCAATTTTATTTTTTTGATGTGTCAGTTGGGGGTTTGGCGGTCAGTGTAAATTTATCACCAAGTTTGTGGGGTCGCCACCCTTGTCCCACGGCTGCCATCTTGAAAAATAGCGGTTGATATGGTTTTTACGATATATCTCTTAAACTATTTTTAGCATTATTATTTTGTTGCAAATTAAATTCTCTACAACTGTAGTCCAGTAAAATCCAGTCCTGAAATATACCTAGTACTCACTTCGGAGCGCATAAAACCTTAGGATTTGGAGTTAAATTGTGTAACATATTGTGCATAAGTTCCTGTTATGCCATTTATTTATTTATATGTTTGTTCGTTCTATCGTGACTCCTAAAAGAACGAATAAAATGTTCACTCAATAGTAATTCAAACTCGTATTCTGTAGATAGTTTTTAATAACTGATTAGAAGCATGTGTAAAATATACAATTTTGTTGATACATATTTTTTTATTATATCACTACATAGTATAAAACAAAGTCGCTTTTTCTGTCCCTTTCTATGCTTAAATCTTTAAAACTACGGAACAGATTTTGATGCGGTTTTTTTAATACATAGAGTGATTCAATAGGAAGGTTTTAGTGTATAATTTATTAGGTTTGAGACAAAGCGGGTGAAGCCGCGGGCGGTAAGCAAGTTGTGAATATAAAACGTTTTTGTTTTCATAATATTATATTATGTATATATTTATAAGATAAAATGTGACAAGATAATAACATGCAACTTTTAGTTAAACACGCATATTCAATCTTACATAAAACAAAATACTCGTATGTATTAAAAGAATAGGGATACTGACTGCATTCAATTTTATCTCGTATCAGAAGTAATCCAATCACTATTAAAATGTGTATCATTTTATGTTTCCTTCATCACTAAAGAACTCAAAGATGTTAACAATACATAATATTTTAATTCGGAACAGATACTATGTCATTTCTGACCTTCAACACTGAGCGCTGGGTGGCGACTGATTAACATTATGTTATTAATAAACCGGAATATCTGATGTCTGTGCAGTCATTGCCATAGATTATACACATATATAGTCATTGCCATCACTCTGACCGGTCATGAGCTATCCAGTTCACGCAAACATCGTACGAAAATGCACGAATGTTCGTGCGAATGTATGGTAAGCCATTTGGTAATGTCGTCGTACAATCGTGCGTATGTGAGTTACCGGTATTAAATCAAACAAATATAATATCACTACATAGTATAAAACAAAGTCGCTTTCTCTGTCCCTATTTCCCTATGTCCCTTTGTATGCTTAAATCTTTAAAACTTCGCAACGGATTTTGATGCGGTTTTTTTTAATAGATAGAGCGATTCAAGAGGAAGGTTTTTGTATAATAATTATAATTTATTAGGTTTTAGACAAAGAGGGCGAAACCGCGGGCGGTAAGCTAGTGTTAGAATAATTATTCGTAGATTTGTAGATAAAATTACATTGTTAATAAAAAGAGAAATAATATCGCGAGGTAACCGACATAATGTCTAAGAATTAAAAGTTCGTTCTTATTTCTTACTGTGCCCCTCAAATTCTTCTTGCTGTGTCCTTCTAGGATACCTATAGAGAATATTATGTCAAGTTTTCGACATTTAAAACCATGCGGATCATACCCAACTCTTAACATCAACGAGCGAAGCCGCGGTCGACAGCTAGTTAGTTCGGCTGTGGCCCTGAGAGTGCAGAGATAAAGGTCATCAAGGATTACATTTGTTCATTGGCAATGTGCACGCCAAGTTATCTAATGCGTTAATAATTTATTTATAATATAATATAACCAGTGTTTGAATAAAAATGCAATATATTGCGATATTTGGATTGCTATTTACGTCCGCAATACATTGTAGTAAGTATTTTTTATATTTTAATGAAATATATTACATACGATTATTCTTTAGATATCAAAGAAGAAGGAGGTTTCTCAATTCTTTAGATAACTTCGTCGTCATGAACAATATTTTGTATTTATTTTTGTTATTGTTGCGCCCAGATTTTGTCGCCTAAATCTTGTAAAAGCTACAAGATTCAGGCGACAGAATCTGGGCGCACAGCAGTGCGTCCACCAAGACTATCTTATTTTTGCCAATATAAATAGATTGATTTTAGTCTTAAAAAAATTGTAATTAGCTACAAGTTACAACCGGCTTATGATGCTAATCTGTGATGTGCTAATGAATGCGCCACCGCAGAGTAGCTGCGCGAGGAACATGCGCAGCTCGAGGCTCGCGCCTTATTTTATGTAATGTATCGATAGTAGGCTCCTCTCTGCACATAACTCGTGACCATCCACATCGCGAATCAACCACGCATCTTTCTTTATAAAAACGGGTCTAAGTAGAATCCGTTTCCATCAGTGCTAAGCTATTATACTTATATGCATCAATGAATAATTTGACTGGTGGATGTCAAACGCATCCACAGAAACGTAGCACGTCATTCTCTGATGGAAAAGCACCCTGAATATTTTTTTTGACGTGACAACGTCTTATAATTCGGCTGCACCATGGGGCTGCACGCACGAAAAAACATGACTCATACGGCGTTACCTCGCTCTGAGGCGTTCCATGTAACTAATGCTTGAAGTGCAAGCGAGAGCGCGGAACGAGCGACAAAGCACAATCGGCCGTTGTCACGTTCAACTATCGTCAGTAAACCGACTTTACAGACAACTAAATTTTTACTATCAATTGTGCTATTTTGGTTGATATAATACGAGTATATTGTTTGTATTTCAGAGGTTTGCAATGATTGCACACCGTACACCTCATGTCCAGCTTTTGACAATGTCTTCCTAGAATTTGATGATATCACAGAAAAAGATTTCAAAGAAAACTATTGTGGTGTAGAATATATTGACGGTAATAGGATACCAAAAGTAAGTATTTTATAAAAACATGTATTCTGATAATACCACTGATGTCTGCTTGTTATATCACAGTGACATCTTTTTATTTAATTAAAATATCTGCTCGTCTAAGCACTTACTTCTGAAACACGCTGGAAAATAAATTATGTCTTAATTCTTGTCTAAAGTTACACGAAGAAATTCTCATCGAAAGACTAAGAAGCTTGTTCTAACGACCAGTTTTAATAATAAAACTTTAGTTCTTTTCAATTTAAATAAAAATAATTTAAGAAAACCTCAATGTGATATCATTCTGTTAATAAGTGTCGTTAATAATAAATCTATTGTTATTTCAAGGTATGCTGTTCTGAATTACACCCCAACATAAATTTGTTGCCAACAAGCTGCGGTTATATAGACAACTACCAGACATCTAACCGTGTTGCGAATTTATATGAATTTCCATGGATTGCTCTCTTGAGTTGTAAGTATGTATTTATGTTCTTGTTTGAAATACTACAATCTATACACGAAGAGTTTGTTAAGCTAACTAAATCTAAATGTAAATATATTACTATGTTTAATACTGCTTATATTGTAACGACTGATACATATAAGGACTGATGTATACGGTCATGAAAAAAAAAACTATTGCCAAATATATGATAACCACTGTTTCGAATTTTTGTGTGTTTCAGCTCCTGCCATGAAACTGGCATGTGACGCAATTATTATAAACAATAAATACGTGTTAACTTCAGCGTACTGCGCCATAAGACTTAGACCAAATACTGTGCGTTTTGGGGATTATAACCCCGAGAACGAAATTGATTGTATGCCCGGTGCAAGTAACATTTGTGAAAATTTCATTCAGGTATTAAATATAATCTTTTTTTCTGATAAGTACGATTAGTTACCATATGAGTGCACTACTGATTTGAGTTGTTTTGCATATTATTGTTAAATATTTATTACAGAATCTCACAATCCAGGAATTAATTCCACATCCAGAAAATGTATTAACAATACCAAATGTTAAACATAATATCGCCCTAATTCGTGTTAACAATGAAATTGATTTTTCCCACAGTAAGTACAAAATTTAATTACAAAATTTCAAACAAGTAGGGTAACGGCACCAGTGGTCAGCCTCATAACAGCTTTTTGAAGTTTTGACAATTGCCATTTCTACAACAATCGTCGAATAAAAAAATGTACAACATGTATGGATTTATTGTTTATTGTAGTTTCGAATCAGCGTTTATCAAAAACAATAATTCTCTTAGTAAAATATATAATTAATTTTAAACAAAAAATGGCCCAGTGTCCCAGTGAACAGCCTCTAAAAACCAATAAACAGCCTTATTGAACCCAGTGTTCAGCCTTTAGTAATTATAACTAATTATGAGATCAAAATAAACAATGTTATATCAAAATCAACTATATTAATCACATTTTTATAGCAACGATTCACTTAGCACAAAAAAAATATATCGTACATAATACAAATATTATTTTAAACATACTATTACAATCTCTTTGTGTCTTCTTATTTTCTAGGAATTTCTTATTATTTTTCATAAAAACAGCAATAGTTAATTCTTTTTAAAAAAATCAGCGATATTAGTTTATAATATTATTGATGTATCTATAATCCACAATATATAATATAATTATAATCAACCACAGGAGGATCTCTTTCGGAGGATTTCTCTGGAGGATACTGTTGTCTTGGCGGCATTTTTAGCCAGAAAAAAAGGGAACAATAATAACTTTTGGATATGAATACACATAATACCATTATTTCAGGTAAAACTTAACTAACATGAAGTATTACTTATATATTTAAACACAAACATTCGCATTTATACTTAAAATATTATTTCAATAACATCGTGGCTGAATACTGGATCATTAAGACCACAGATTGAGACCCAGTGGTCAGCCGCTTGAAAAAATATTTTGAAATGCGGCTGACCACTGGGTTTTCTAACAATTAGGAATAATCCCAGTAATCAGCCCCAGGGGCTGTCCATTGGATCTTTCATAAAAAATCAGTATCCAATGGTCAGCCCCTCGTATTTTTAAGTAAAAACACAATATTTTTTATCAAATTTCATAAAATTAAATGCTCTAAGTAATCTATAAAGTTATTATCTATAAAACAATCACATTTCATACTAAAATATGTTATTTCTCACCTTTCAAAAGAGCACCACGTGAAACAAAAAATATTGCAGACATGACACTTTTGCTCTTGTCGGCGGACAGCACCTGTACGAACGTGTTTACTTCTCTCCCCTGACCCCCTGCTGCTCCTATCGCGTGATGCATGAACCAATAACGAAACAGAGCTTCTATTTAAGTGCGCGTGATTTGGTTATTTTGATTACAGCGATATTTATGGCCAATAAACAACGCAATAGGCTGATCACTGGTGCCTGGCTGACCACTGGTGCCGTTACCCTATCTAGTTCAGTTTTATATTATCTGTGTTTTACATTATCCAGCAGAAGCCTGAAGTCTTGAAGAATCCTTTAGATTCGGTAATACGCTCACTTCTCTCAATTACACTTATTCTGTTAGTCATATTTTATGCTTAAAAACGATGAAACGGCATCCATATTTTTTTTAAAGATTTTATGGATTTTAGATAGAAAATGTCTCTGTTCTCGTCTATAAAATCAGGTAGAGCAGGGATTAACTCACTTTAATATCGAGATTTAAAACACCATAAGTAAATGCGATAATAATTTTATGTTCATCTATGTTCATGTTAATCTACAATCTCAAGAAAATAATTTAGGCGGAATTTATCATAATAAAAAAAAATATTAAAAATTATTTTTCCAGAAACAAGTGTAACATCATTATGTTCAGACCCTGACCTTCAAATTAGTGCAAGACTGTGTTTCGAAGTCCAGTTTCTTCCCAGTCTTTAAAAAAAAAAAAAACATCTATATAATATTTATATGGTTCCGCAGACTCACAGTTTTATGTTTATATACAGATAAATAGATAAAAGAATAATCATAAAAATTTAATATCTTTTCAGGAAATATAGCGCCAATATGCTTACCGATATCTGAACATATTCAAAGTGCTAAAATAAACACGACCGGTATTGTAGCAGGTTGGGTCACCGACGGTAAAAATCGTGAATTCTCAAAATATTTAAAGATACCTGCCTATATAGCTGAACCTCAAAAGTGCATACAAGATCTGAACATGTAAGTATCTCATCTCAAGTTTTCATAAGATTAAATCGCGTCACACACGGTGAAGATACTATAATATTTTATCTTTAGATACTGTAATATTTTATATTACAGTATCTTAAGGTATCCGGTATCAGCGTTCTGACCATCATTTTTCTTTTTGTCATTCCGTACTAAGACCCCTGTAGAACCGCCATCCTGTTACAAATGACCCACAAAATTTCGGGTAAGATTAAGATATTAGAATTTTCGTTTTCAATGTGTTTGGTCGCTTGATATAGGTAAGTATGAAATATCGCTTTATAAGTTTTGATTACTACTAATTTTTGAATGAACCCAATCTTCATTAAATAAAATAAATAAATATATATTCGGGACAATTTTCACACACGGCACGATCTGATCCCATTCTAAGCTTTCGCTTGTGTTATGGAAATCAGACGGCTGATAAACATACATATATGTATATAATTTTAAATCTATACTAATATTATAAAGCTGAAGAGTTTGTTTGTTTGTTTGTTTGAAAGCACTAATCTCGGGAACTACTAGTCCGATTTGAAAAATTCTTTCGGTGTTAGATAGCCCATTTATCGAGGAAGGTTATAGGCTATATTTCATCACGCTACGGGCAACATGAGTGGAGCCACGGGGGTGAAACCGCGCGGAGCAGCTAGTAAATACATATATACGTATAGATAATTAACACCCAGACATAGAGCAAACATTCATCATTCAATTCATCACACAAAGTTCATTTCATTCAGTTCATCACACAAATATTTTCCCCGGGTGGGAATCGACATCTGGCTTGGCCGGCAGGGCCACTATCAAGTATCAACCAAGCCAACCTGTCGGTCAATTTCATTGGTTTCATAGAAAAAATAGTTATATCTGGTAATTTCAGTTCATAGTTTTGTGGTGGACACAATGTTACCACCAAGAGGTCGGCCATTTGTGCAAACGTGTTGGAAATAAAATTTAAATTTAAGGAATATAATTTTATGTCATATCTAATAACACATACATTTACAGGAGGGTTAATGGTGTAGAAGATCTGTCTGAAGATACCTTCTGTGTGGTCTTAGAGTCCGGGGAGAAGGTGGAATGTATTGCTTTTGGTGGTGATCCATTTATGGGTATTGATATGGTCAATAAAGTGAACCGATATGTTTTATATGGGTTATACTCACACGGATTGAAGAAGTGCATAAAAAACACCGACATATATGTGGATGTAGTAAAGCATATGGAATGGATTTTGGATACTATAAGACCTTAAAATAAATATTTTAACAAAGTTTGCGTGTTTTATTATTACAAAAACCTTTTTTTTTGAGGAAGATTGTAAAATATTAAGATTATATTTTTTGAGCCTGTGTTTTTCGTTATAGGTTACTTACAGCAAATTCAAACGTAATTATTAAAAGTAATTTTTTTAATTTTTCATTACCTTTCATCCCTTGATTCTCTGCAATTATCGTGGCATAAAAGCTATTAAACTTCTACTACTTAGACTTCCGTGAACTATCTAACTAGTGTTCAGCTAGAGTAAGGTAAAAGAAAAATATTCACAGGCAGTTCAACAATTTATTATCATAAATAGAGTATAATATTAATTTCTTATTTACACTGCACTCTCCCTATGTAGCGTTAAAGTCACGTCTGGTGGTGGTGGGTCCCACTCCCACATCGTACGTGGTTTCCTTCGCCTGTCCAGTGTGGGGGCGGTCTCTCCAGACCCATCAGAATATCCACTGCTACATGATCTTAGACTGTGGGAAGCGTGGACTTTATGTTCTGAAAAAGATTATTTGCTTTGTGAACCAGACTGTTATGTATGCGTTATAAGAAAAAATGATTGTGTGTAGGAAATTCCATTTAAATAAAAGTTTCATCATTTTTTCTTCAAATTCACAATTATATGAGAGGATATTGTGTATTTTTAATATGCTTTAGCTTTGGCAGCTTGACGAGTTTTTTTAATGCTCTTTTACATAATTTATATAATACGGCTGCAATATGGCTTACATCGACTAATAGTTTCTTAGGGAAATCGTGATTAAGAAAACTCATGCTTACCTACCTCCTATCGTATCCAAGTAGTCTCTAGCGACGTCATCCAACTGCAACACCTGGATGACAGGAGCTGGCTTGCTTCGCGACCGGCGCACGAGTCTCACTAGAAGTGCTGTTGACGTAATGAATACTACCACGAGCACGATTGCCCCAACGGATATACCAACATCTCTGTCCAGGAGAACTGCAAAATAAAATTGATTCAAACATTATTTTAGTTCAGTTAGTTCTTATTGTAATTTATTATTTTACAAAAGTTATGTTTCCTTGAATCATAATGTGTTGAGGTTTATGTTTTATTGTTACTACATTTCCGAATATAAAAGTTTGAAATATTCTAGCGTGTTTTTCTATTATCTATCCTGTTAAGTCAGTAAATAAGGTGTATCTAATTACATTTCCACCATGGAGCGCCAGCTGCATGTAACAAATTCTCAGTAGGCCGTAAAAGCAAAGCCCTGGAACACCCATATCTATTACACGCGGAAGCTCCAGCTTCATCCCCAATTTTCAAGGTTCCTAGGGGTCCTCTCACAAGCCAGGGCACTCCGCCCCCCTGCGCCAGGGCTTGGCTCACTCCGAATCCCATTGCGCCTCGCCGTTCAAGAAACAATGATGCATTCGAAGTAGACATGCGCCACACAGACACTTCATAGTATGTGGCATTTTCAACTGAAAATACGAACGTTATCCTTACATTATTCATATCCTTCTATAAAACCAATTCAATAAAAGTGATAGCAGGTTATACAGGATATATAGGAGCAAAATAATAACAAAATAATTGAAAGTAATGATTACCTGGAACACATCTCATTTGAAACTCCTCATATTCATACGCCAGATCACATTGCTGAGGTTGGGGAGGTCTCAACTGTTCCAACGTGAATAATTTCTTACACGGTTTTTCTTGAGATGCTATGCCGTTACCAGCTTCACAACTGGCGTCTATAGTATGGGATAATGTCCCGGTTATTTGGCTTAGTGGCAAGATTGGAGACCCAGTTGTAAGATGCTGCATCTCCTCATCAGATGGTTGAATGTGCCAAAAGAACGTATCGGGTTCTGGCAAGCCCCGAACGTTGCATTTCAGTGTCTCTTTAACTAAACTAATTCCTGAGCTTATACATTCCGGTGGATCTAGAAATTAAATAATATTAATAATAATAAATTTTTACATATTTAAGTGACTGCACAATTATTAAGTTAGTGAATGAGGAATTAAAATATTATTTCCAATGATTCAAAATTGCAACATTTGGTTGGGATTTTTTACTGGGAACTAAATTGCTCTAACAGACTCAGAAACTAAATTATTCGCAAAATTTTGGGGTATCCGGGTAACCTTTATATTTTTGCAGAAAGAATATTTACGTATTACTTATTTTAACGTACTTCGGTTGATATCATTTAACGTATCTAGTATTATATTTTTACGCAGAAAGTATAAATTATAATTTTGTTCCTCAACACTTACAATAAACAATAATACTGATGAATTCAGATCTTGTTTCACCAACGCTGTTGCTAGCAGAGCAGGAGTAGCGCCCAGCATGCTTCCGATCAGCTTCTTCTACGATTAGAGCCTGGTTGTTCGTCTCACTGCCCCATATACTGTTTGGTTTAATTTCTATTTCCTGCAATTACAAAGATTTTCTGGTTTGTATTCAAAATAAATGATTCACTAATTTTTTAGTCAAAAACTGTTCTTTTAAATTTGAGAGCTTTTCGGTTTTTAAAGATTAAAACATAGGTACTCAATTAGTCAAAAATTCATAAATGATCCATTTCATTAAGTGATATAATTTTAAATGTCAAGCTAGTATTGTTAGGACTATGGATGTTTCGCAAATAAATAAGCCTGTATTGAATGCTATAGTACTTACATTAAAATACCAAGTGTAGTTTTCAACAGGTGGGTTAGCTTTAGTGTCGCATATCAAATGCAGTTGGTCCAGTTCTAAGACCTCGTTCAGTCTTCCATCTCCTTCTTTTATTATTTCTACTATTGGGCTATCTGAAATGTCAATGTTTAGGAGTTAACTGCAAAGAGTAGTGTCATTTATTCTTGTACTATTTACTCTTTGCTTCTGTTAATCTATGTAGTATTTGGTGTGTCCCTGTGTTACCAAATCTAATTGTTGTCAATGTTGTAATTGTATGTAATTGTTTATTCCATTAGCCAGTAGTAGGTGCCCATTTTACTTATATAGGTACTTCTTTACGAGGAAAATATTTAGCAGTTCCTATTCAGATGTGAGTCAGATTCAACAAAATGTATGTTACCGCTCAGATCAATTAAAAAGAGGTCTAAGAATTTTTCCTTGTACGTCATAAAATACCTAGGCTTCAGAATATAAAAATACCACTTGTTCGAGTCTATCGGTAGTAAATTAAAATTGATGTTGCATTTTTTATCATCTCTGTAGTCGGTTATCTTTCAAAAGACGATCACTTCTTGTGAAATATTACCCGGCTATAGCCAAAATAAAAATTAACACGGATTTAAATCGAAACAGTACGTTTGATTTCTATGAACCTCTATCTTACGTATTGTCAAGTAGGAATTAAGTAAAGATAGTAATCTAATGTTTTGTTTTAGTTCCATCTACCGTACCACAGCAAATACTTACAGGTAACGTTCAGTACAACCACATCAGCTTTGGAGTCTCTGCCGGGCGCCATGACAGTGTTGGTTGCTATGCAGGCTAGAGTTGCGCCATTGTCGATCACAGATGGCGTTAATTCCAAATACGATACAGCTGTTTGAGATGAATTGTTAACGCTCTGAAAAAAAGAGAATTAGTTTTGAAATAATTAAAAAATTTTTTTACTAAGTATATAAACATAAGTTGGGTTTTCCTTCCTGACGCTATAACTCCAGAAAGCACGAACCGATTTCCACGGTTTTGCATTCGTTGGAAAGGTCTCGGGCTCCGTGAGGTTTATAGCAAAGAAAAGGTGTCTCTGGTGGCGAAACGGAGTTCGTCCGGTTTGCTAGTTAAGTATGTATATATATAGTTGTTAAATAATTGGGAAATTAAATTGGTTTAAATGGAATAAACATTCGTTTCAATCCTGGTGTAGTTCGTTTTTTACCCGCGTGTGAACCATAGGCCAAATATTTTAAAACTTTTGTGTGTGTTGTGTTTGTAAAACGAGTACATATATTTTAAAACACTTCTACTCTAGATGGAAAGGGAATGCTCTTATGCTAGAGTTTCTAATCCACCCTACTATTAGGTACTGTAATTTACAATATTGTTTTGAGATTCTTGTGTACATTTTACCTGGTTGCTATGCTGCGTTAGATGCTTATTATCTAACCACCATAGAACATCAGGTGGTGGGTAGGAACCATGCGCTATACACCTTGCGACCGCGGGTTTCCCCGCCTGCAGCACGTCTCCGTACGTCCCGCGAACCCAATGTATGGACACATTGTACGCAGATACTGTAAAAGTTAATTAAATTCTTCATTTTCAATCTACAAATAACTTTTAATTAAGATAAGATCACGGAAAATTAATTTACTTTAAGAAAGTTTGGCAAACAGGAAGTCAATTTTGGTGTTTAATGTTTAAAAGTAAATGAATAATTTAACGAGATCGCGAAGAAAGATACCGAGTCGACAGTATCTAATTAAACCATGTCATAATGCAATGGATACAATCTGAGTCTACCTAGTTCGTTAAAAAAAGTCACGTACAATCAGTAAAATAAATACAAGCCAATAGATAAAAAGGCAATTGTTTTGTCCCTAGACTTCACATTACTTACAGTATAATTCAATTTCCAAGGCAGTAATAACTGGTTGAGTGAGGTGTGTGTTGCTGGCTCTGCACGAGAGTGATTGCGCATTGTCCCTTGTTAACGGGAGATAGAGTTCATTTTCCCGTACACCGGGAATGTCGCTTATGCCGTCCGATGCGTCGACCAGGTCTTCACCGGAATACCAACTAATTCGTGGTGGAGGCCTTCCTATAAGGATATTGTTTTTCAAGTTTGTAGTGTTGATTGATCGCATGTTATGTTGTATATCGAATGAATTAAGGATGTTTGGTATGTAGACAAGTATCAATCCATACTAATATTATAAATGCGAAAGTAACTCTGTCTGTCTGTCTGTTACTCAATCACGCCTAAACTACTGAACCAATTTTCATGAAATTTGGTATGGAGATATTTTGATACCCGAGAAAGGACATAGACTACTTTTTATCCCGGGAAAATGACGCAATCCCGGGAACGGGAACTATGCGGGTTTTTCCTTGACTGCGCGGGCGAAGCCGCGGGCGGAAACCTAGTAGAATAATAAAGATCATAAAGTTTGATATTACAATAATTTACATCAAACACTATAATTTAATACATTATAATATATATCTAAGGTTGTAGAGATTAATCATTTGCATGATTTTAAGATGAGATGATGATGACGATGATAAGATTGTTGTTTTTATTTATTTAAAAAAGTATTGCTTCTAAACCTTTGCAAATAGAGTTTTAAGCAGATATTTACCTCCGATAACAAGACAGCTTAAAACTAAGGTATCTCCCTCGTGATATGGTCCAATCTTATTTTCAACTTTGTTCCCTAATTCATCCAGGAAAAACGGTTGGCTTGGTAACACTGAAACAAAATTATATTGTTGATATTAAAAACTCCCTTTAAGAACTATAATCGTATTCCTTCAAAGAAAACGCATTTCAAGATGTAATGCGAAATATTTATGTGAATGAAATATAAAAGATAAAAGAAAGAAAAGATAGATAAAATATAAAGGCGTCTTTTAATTTAAAAAAGTCAGTGAGGTATTCGCATGTTGACTATTGAATTTAATATTCTGTCATATTTAGGTCAAAGTAATTATTTTATGTTGTTAATGCGTTTTTATATAAGAATGAATAAAAAAGTCATAGGTCTATAAACATGTAAAATAGACTTTTCATAAGCCGATATCTGAAATACCTATAGTTCTTTATTATTATATAAAAAGGTATTTTATTCATTTTTTTTAATCCTAATGTATAGTTTTTGACCAGGATTAAAATAAGTATGGTAGTCATGACACGTTTAAAAGATAAAAACATTTCTGTTATTACTTTCGCAATAAACGCAAGGGAAATACGTGGTATACTAGAAAAGAGGAAAATTTAGGAATATGTCTCCAATAAAAGAGTCGCTTTCAACAAAACACCATTTATCACCAAAGTTCTCATTTACGAAGCATTTTGGTGTGACATGACATTGGTATAAGAAAGTAATTTATAAGATAAAAGTACCTATTAAAACAACAATAGTAAAACTTAAAAAAAATGTATCGAAGCTCATTATCACATTTATATCATACACATACATAACAAAGGCAAAAATAGCAGGTGTTTAATCAATAACAATTTATATTTATTTTTTCATGTCATTATAAATAATTACAGATAGACGTGGGTGGGGTGCGTCGGAAACGAATTGAAAATATCTGACGGATGTTTATTAGACTTGAGCTAAATTGTTTGGTCAACATATCCACAAATAATACAATACTATACTAGTCACATATCGTTTACTAGCTGCGCCCCGCAGTTTTACCCGCAGTGCTCCGCTCCTGTTGGTCTTAGCGAGATGATATAATCCTATAGCCTTCCTCGATAAATAGGATATCTAACACCGAAATAATTTTTCAAATCGGACCAGTAGTTCCTGAGATTAGCGCGTTGAGCGTTCGAACAAACAAACTCTTCAGCTTTATAATATTAGTATAGTATTTGAAATGAATGCATGAATGCATGCCCGAGTACCGAACATGAAGGAAATGATGCGAAATGTAGGTATGTGTAAGGAAGGTCCCAGTGGCATTTTTGTTTGAATAATAAACGTGTTTATTTTCATGACTGCTTTTTGTACTTAATTTTATGTTTTTACAAAAGTTTCCTTATTATAGAAGAGATTTGTGCTTGGTCCAATCTATTCCATCCAACCAAAGAGAAAATATATATATTTTTTAATTGGACCGTTTTTAAGAGCTTTTGACAAAGGTCATCTTTACTCTTTACCAAGTGACGTAGGATGTATTTATACTGTTAATGGAAGTCAATTCGGGTCAATCGGCTAGTCAATAATAACTTATATAATATAGATAGAGCTAAAAATCTTTGTAAAATAATAGGAAAATAGTTAAGTTTTTTTGCAAATAACGTCATATATTTCATTCATAACTCAGCTTTATCCCCTCCTTAAATTAATATTACGATTTTCTAATTTCCAAGTATTCACGTATAATTTAAACGCGAGAGTGCGTTTGTATAATATGAAAGAGGAATTATTAATTATTCACTGGCGTTTGCTTCATATTTAAATTAAATCCTTATATCGGAAGCAAAGATTAAATTTCAAAGGGTATTTATTATATATAATATATTATATGTTAAAGGTTATACATTATGGTTATGTGTTAACAGTCATTCATCCTGTAAGTTATTGGACATTGAATGGAATTTCAGTAATTGCCCACTTATAAAGTTAGTTATAATTAATCAAAAGTATTACTCTATTTCCTAGATGTGTTATTTACCTTCACATATTTTAATGTAGATACTATTAGACCGGGATCCCTCGCCCTTTTTCGTAAGTGATTACTAACAAGCTAAATTTTCGTCAGTAGCTTCATTTTGACGAGACGCCCAACATTAGCTAGTACAAAAATTTCGTAAGTGGTAGCTAACAGGGGTAATGAGAACATAATTTGTTGATTTAGTGGTTATCAAAAATTCATTACTAACTGGTTTTTTTATTTATAATTCTTATAATAATAATCTAAATTAGCCGAAAAAATATTTGTCCTACAAAATGCTAGGTTTGATCAACGAGGTCCCATTTTTGCAACATGTACTATTTACGAGGTCATGAAAAATTATTACTAACCAGCTGATTTTTTTTTTGTTGGTTAGTTAATAATTATATAATTTAACGCCCACATTGTCCTACACATTACGTGGAACGTTTTTCTAGTCCTAGACTCCTAAGTTGTCCATACCACAGGACCATTTTTTTTATTAGTAACTGTAGGACAAAAGTATCACGTGATACATTAGTGTGTTTTTTATCCGAATAAAACAATGTCCTACAAAAAAACTGGTATGCATCCGTAGTCCTACAATAATCGTAATTTTCCTTTTTCCTATGTGCAACATGAGGTAAAGTGAAAATATATTTATTGAAATAAATCAACTTTATTATGTAACATACATGAAAAAGTAGATATTTTTATATAAAAAAGTAATTAATTTTCATCTGACTCATCAGAAAAACATTCATCCTCACTACTGGCATCACTCTCCTCATCTTCATCAGTATCTTCTTCATTCTGATCTTCCGTGGTATCTAAATCTGTAATAATATGAAAAAATTAATTAATGTCGCCGAAAAATTAAAAACCAAATTTCAATAATATTAATAGGGTACCTTGCAATTGAGAAGATAATTCTTCAAAGGATGGGCTTTGAGGACCATCAAACCAATAATACTCGTATTTACCATCAATTATTGTCCATCCATAATTTTCAGGTACTTTATCTGTGGGGCACCGCATGTGTGCATTACACCATACATTGCTGATGAATACCGTTCTTTTAATTTGTTGCAACAATTCTTGTTTTGTTGGTGGCAAACTGGAAGGATCATATCCTATAATATTTTTTTTTAATACTTTTTCACTTCCACCTTTTGATCTATAGCCTTTTTCAAATAGTTCATACCGTCCTCTGTTGATATCATTTTTGGTTTTTAATGAGTACACTCTACATACATACTCTTCAATAATTCGAACTATTTCATTTGACGTTGTTAATACTGTATGATCACTGTGGCACGTGTAACTAGTGACATACCAGTTGTGATTGTAAATTGTATCGATAATAATAATTATCGAAAACTATTTAGGTTCGCGATTTTATACTATAATTAATGACATGAATGACGTTGCATAACATAGTTATATTATAATGTAAAATGTTAAGTTTTTGTAATAAAATAATATGAATACTATAACACTAAAAATGAAAATTGAGGTTAAGCAAGGGGCATAATTTAGATGGGTGACCGATTTTTTGCAGATTTGTTGTTCTTTAGCCTGTTTGTACGGAACCCTCAGTGTCGCGAGTCCGACTCACGCTGGCCTTATTTTTATTAATATGTATTAACATCGTATTCAATTTCCAATGATAAAGTATGTGTATACAAAATACCTATATCGATAAAGTATGTGAATACAAAATATATCGATAAAGATATCGATATACAAATTTACTATGTCTCATCTCTAGGACATTTGGTGACCTTGAATTAGCCAATGAGAATGCAGCGCCCCGCTTCACCATACCCCAAGTTGTTGACAGATTGAACTTAGTACATACAAGCTAACATTAGGCGTCTAGTGGTTGTGTGGTCGATGTTTCAGAGCGTCCAACACGTGGTCAACAGAAAAAAACAGCACGGTTATAGTCGGCTTCAGCATGGAGTAACTAAACACAGTACGCAGCATCGCGCGCATGCGTACTAATATAACTAAACTCCAATAGAAAAATGTACAGAATGAATAGATTTTTATTGTTATGAATTTCAAATTCCATTGGAGGATCAGCAAAATATACCATGCAATTTGTAGGACAATGTGGGCGTTAAATTATATAATTATTAACTAACCAACAAAAAAAATCAGCTGGTTAGTAATAATTTTTCATGACCTCGTAAATA
>CAJQZN010032202.1:0-16139 GCA_907164685.1 Colias eurytheme | reverse complement strand
ATCAGTTTAAAGTTTTTTGATATCTGCAATAGTTACGGAATAATCGCTTGTGCACACTTAACGATTACACCCTGTATAATGTTTACATAGTATGAAGACACATTTTATAACTTTAATATACATAACTATAATTGGGCTATATAATATTGCTTGAGTTTACGTTTGATATTTATTTCATTAATACTTTTTCTTAGTTTAATATCCAACCCATTCAATATATCCGGTAGCAAGTACGCGGTACGACGTTGACCATACATGTTTTTTGAGAATGGTTTAGTTAGGTTCTTAAGTGTTGTGTTACGTGTGTGGTAGCAGTTAGAGTTTATTATTTGATTTTTTGTTTTGAAAAAGTTTTCCTTGAGCAATTGAAGTTCAAATTTGTAATTAACTGGCAGGACATTACAGTGTTTGAAGAATTTTGAGGTATCATTTTTAAATTTCATTTTTATTTGTGGTGACACTATTATTTTAAGAATTCGAACTTGTAGATTCAGAATTCTTTTTAAGTATGTTTTGTGAGTCCTACCATAGCTAGTTAGGCCGTATGATATTATGGAGTCAGCAAAAGCATTGTACAACAACAGTCTTGTTTCGTATGGTAATCTGTTTTTAATTACATACAAGATTGCCAGAAAAGATCGCAGTTTATTGCACACTTTTTCGATGTGCATCCTCCAGTTGAATCTATTATCAATAGTTAAACCTAAGTAAGTGTAGGAGTCGACAGCCTCTACAGTTTCACATTGACATGTTGTCGCACGCGGTTTACAATCCATACACTTATGTGTGTGATTTTTAATACTTTGATAAAGATCACCAATAATGTGGGGGGATTTAATGTGCATTAACTTCGTTTTACGTGCGTTTATTACCAGTCCAGCATCGTGACACCATCTACATAAGTTATCAAAGTCGTGTTGAAGCAGATTCATAGCTATGTCAATGTTTTTATGAGTTACTACAAGGCATGTATCGTCGGCAAACTGGAATATCTTAGAATGCTCTATTGCTTCTCCCATTTTATTGACGTATGCCAGGAAATGTAAGGGGCCCAACACAGAACCCTGCGCTGTTCCCATGTCAACCTTTGTAGCATCACTGTATGTACTACCAATTCTGACTAAGTTGTTGCGATTTTGAAGATAACTGTTGCACCACGCCAGTAAGCTGCCCGCCAGTCCACTATCTTCCAGTCTACATATTAGTTCCTTATGATCAAGTGTTTCGAAAGCGCGAGAAAAATCAATAAATAGCACCAGTATATGCATTTTTTCGTTAAGATTTAGGTTAACAGTATCAGTAAAGTCCGATAGAAGGGCATTGGTGCTTTTTCCAGGTTGAAAGCCGTATTGGTTATCAGAAATTATATTATTATCGTTATAAAATTTATATATTTGGTCACTAACAACTTTTTCGACGATTTTATCAATTGCCGATAGTAATGTAATTGGTCTATAGTTCACAGGATTGTCGTGTGCCCCTTTTTTAAATATTGGTCGGATACAACCTACTTTTAGTTTATCGGGGTATATACCTGTCTGAACCGAGATGTTTATTAGGTTGACTATAGCAGTAGTAATATTTTCCGAAATACATTTAACATCAACGTTTCTTATTCCATCTATACCCGGACTTTTTTTGTTGTGTAAGTTTTTAATAACACTGGAAACCTTATTATGTTTTGCTTTTTGGAATCTCATACATACATTTGGCGGGACGTTTTTTGATTGTTTAAATAGGCGCTCAGTACAGTTCGGAATGATATTTTTTATAGAGTTATTAAATTCAAAGGAGAATTTATTTGCTATTTGTTTTACTGATATATTTTGGGCTTCAAATGCTCTAAGTATTGAGTCATCTATATTTTTTGACTCCCTGCCACAAATATTATTTATTAATTGCCATAATTTAGTAGTGTTACCATAGTTAGTTTTAATTATATTCACATAGTATTTATTTCGGTAATATTCGATTAGTTTATTGGTTTTGTTCCTAACTTTGGTATATTGGAGTCTGAGGATATTATTGTTTGGATCAGTTCTCCATTTATGAAACAGGTAGTCGCGTTTTTTACATAATTTATTTAAATTTTCGTTCATCCATCCGTAGTACTGAAGTGTATTTAACTTGTTATGTTTTTTATAAACGTATTCAGTGGACGCATTTTTGAATTGGGTATGTATGTAATTGTATATTTCTTCGGGGCTCTTCATATGGTTAGTGCATTCAAAATCTATATTTTTTAATGCTTCAAATCGTGTTCGAGTAACCCTATTTGGTTTTGTAGTGCCGCGACGAGCTAACGTCTCTGGATATATGCAAGCCAGCAGCACGATTTTGTGATCAGCTAGCACAGTGTCAACTGCTGCAGTGTATGACGTGTCATCTGAGCGAGTGAAGATGTGGTCAATGCAAGATTTTGTGATCTTGCTACCCCGAGGTTCTATGCGTGTGTAGTTTGATATGCCACACATTAAACCAAATTCAGAGAGCATGTCTAGAAAATTATCACGTGTGTCACTTTTAGAGTCTTTTAGGTCAATATTAATATCTCCTAATAGTATGACATCTTTGCACGTTCTTTTGTCTATTGCAGATAATAGTTTGCGTAGTTCATGGATAAATTGTGTTTTATTTAGTGATGGTGGTCTGTATATTGCGACAACTTCAATCGATTTATTCCCTAAACTTAATGTTCCACATAAGCTTTCAAATGTATTACTAGGTACAGTTTTTTCGGTAAATTTTAAATAATTTCGAACATAAACTAAAATACCACCACCTCTCTTATTATCGCGTAGTTTTGAGTACATTACATAGCCAGGTATATTAAATAGGTTGGAGACCCCGGTTGATATGGAACATTCTGATACCACAATCAGGTCGAATACAAACATGGTGGAACTAGTTATTTGCAGAAGTTTACAGAAGTTTTTATACATTGAGCGTATGTTAACATGCATGCATAAAAATTGATATTTCGTATATGGCAACTTGTTCAAAAAGCTATCTATATCTATACAATCCAATAATTCTGTTGGGTTATTATTACTTGTATTACATAAAGCCATAGGTAATAAATACTAGACAAACAAAGTACTAAACTAAACTAGAAACTAAACTTGAGTAACAGGCTGTATTATCATTTTAGTAGAGATTCAATATCAGCTACGGAACGAATTATATGAGCCTTATCTCCATCGGCTTTCTTTGCATATATTCTGCCCCTCTTAAGCCAAACGTATTTGTAGGTTCCGCGTAATTTGTGTTTAGCATTATACAATACCGTTTTCATATTAGATGTTAGGGCCTCACGTATGTAAATACGTTCTGCAGCAGTAGAAGCAGTGCACGTTGGGAGCTTCAGGTCCTTAACAAATATTTCTTTAGATTTAGCTGCCGCAACCCACTGGTCACGCATCTCGGGACTTTTTAGTTCTACAAAAATCTGTCCTGGTTTCTCATTGCGTCCAGGCAATCGACGAAGAGATTCTATATCTGTGACCTTGATGTCTAGTTTATTTGCAATGGAAGTAGCGATAGATTTGAGATTTTCTTCCGGTAGTTTGGGAATACCCGCAATCTCTAATGCATTACAAAGGTTTTTTTGCTCAGTATTTTGAATGTGCTGTTCGAGGGCAGCCACACGGAGTTCTAGATTTTTGTTTTGGTTACATAGTTCCATGTTACGGTTTTCCAGTTTCTTTATCTTAGTTTCTTATTAAAGTGACAGATCCCTGGTTTAAAGTTAGACTGTGTTTAAATTGTTTTGTGGTAAGACCAAGAAGCTTATATCTAGAGTGCGTTTCATGAAAGAGTTCCCCTGCCGTTATGTTGGCATACCTGACTGTCAAAAACGAAAATATATTTTTTTAATCAAAAATGACAGAGAAAATATTCTCCTTTCTTCCTAGCCTTATCCCGTATCTTACGGGGTCAGCTGCCTAGAAAGGAGAATATTTTCTCTGTCATTTTTTATTAAAAAAAAATATTTTCATTTTTGACAGTCAGGTAAGCCAACATAACGGCAGGGGAACTCTTTCGTGAAACGCACTCTAATACACTGGAGATTTCAGTATGAACGAATGAATGTTTTTTATCCCTTTCACACCCACTTGCCAAGTTAGGTGTGAAAGGGATAAAAAAACATGCAGGCGTCATTCAAGGTCATATTTTCTTGTTACACGTAATGTTCATACCGAAATCTCCAGTGTAATAGATAAGCTTCTTGGGTAAGACCAATAGTTTTTCATTTATTATAATAAAATGTAACGTCATTTACTACACGTCAAACATTCCAATAAACAATAAATGACCATACACACATTACGCAACAAAATTTAGGAGAATGCTTCAGCAAGAAACAGTATTATGTAACATAAGTGTAACATCATCTTAAGGCGATTACATGTGCTGAGCGTAGTACAAAAATAATGATATTAAAAGTAATAGTTCAAAAAATAGCGTGTGTGCTTAGCACACGTGTCAGAAGTGAAACTTTGGAAAGATTCAAAGATACCGAAATCGTTGCCTTACTCCATGACGTGACGATATTGCCTATTTATTCTTTACTATACAGTCTACATAATATTAATAACACTGTATTGTAAAATAACAATTTCCTATGATATGAAGCAGATTAACTCGTATAAAATGTATTTATGTGCAAAGAATTAAGGCTACAACTTTAGATGTGATGTTCAACTTAAAATCATTAAAAAAATATACCGGACTGATAACCTACTCCTTTTTTTAAGTCGGTTAAAAATTGATATAACTGCGCCTTAACTGCTATCGCCCGTCATTTCCGTAGAATACAGATTAAATAACACTTTATGGCACAGATAATGTAAAATTAACTTACAGCACAATAGACGCATAAATCGATGGTTTATTGTCTGTGCTTGCTTGTAAATAGATTATTAAATGGATGTAATAGATAAGAGGGTTTATAAATATAGATTCATCTATTTTGAGTTAATATTACTTTGTAGAGATAAACTACGATAACATGGCGCGCCCCTCCAAAATTCAAAACGTAATATAATCTTTATATATAAAAATGAATCGCAAAATGTGTTGGTAAGCGCATAACTCGAGAACGGCTGAACCGATTTCGATAATTCTTTTTTTATTATATTCCTTGAAGTACGAGGATGGTTTTTATGTAGAGAAAACGTAAATATGTACCACGGGCGAAGCCGGGGCGGACCGCTAGTAATATAATAAATATAATAATATAATATAATAATAAAAATTAATAATTTAATTATTATATTATTATAAATAATAATATAATAATTTAATTATTATATTATTATAAATAATAATAATATAATAATTAAATATTTGTATTTCACTACACACATTGAAACAGTAATTTGGAGGGGCGCGCCATGTTATCGTAGTTTATCTCTAGTGTAGTATGTATAAATGCATTTGCATCTTATATACCTATACAGGGTGTCCCAAAAAGTAGTGATGAACGGAAACTGGGAGGTAGAGGACCTAGAGGGCTATCCGAATCACCCCCATGTATGTTATGCGATTTTTCGTATTTTCGGAGTTATGACGTTTTTTTCAATTTTTCATCTATCGCTGAGTACGATGAGATTTTTATTTATGGTGACGTGAATTATTGCGCTAGATGCTTGATTTTTTTTTGTGTGCTAAGCTGAAAGATAGGCCAATTCAGTATGGTAACATTTACTATCGTTAGATCTTCGAATGGAATAAAAAAAAAGAATTTAATGCCAAGAAAGATAAAATTACCCAGTACGTTCACAACTTCAAGGGCCCATAAAAAATAAAATCACATAAAAAAAGTTTTCCATTTGGCCTTTAAAAACTTGCTCTATCTATCAGGTAGCTACCCTAAAAATTTCATTTTATTATTCAGAAGGTTTCAATCGAAAAATTTTAATCTAAATGTGGTAAGTGCAAAAATTTTATTAACATGATGATCATTAAAACCAAATTAAAACCAATAAATAGGTGTTTAATTACCAGAAATTTTTAAAATAACCCCGCTGTTGCTCAATGTAAGTGCGACATCACCGTAAAAAGTTGTCTTTTAAATGTCTGAATGCCCTTTTATCATTTTTAATGGTTACTTCAGCTACTATGAATTTTCGGGTTATTTCGTCCAAATTGTGGCATTCTCTCAAGTAGCCGTGGTCTTTTTAGTATCCTCATTGAAACAAATCAATGGGGTTTAGGTCGAGGGACCTGTGAGGGGCAGGCGTCACCGGCGCATGCGCAGGCTGCAACGACCAATCCATCTTTCAGGGTATCTTTGCCCTTTAGCCTGGCTTCCACGGTCCCCGGTACATAAACTCTATCGATTTTTTTCCGTGGGGATACTACAAAGACTAGAGACTGCCACAATATGGACGAAATAACCCGGAAATTCACAGTAGCAAAAGAAACCACTAAAATGATAAAAGGGCATTCATACATTTAAAAGACAACTTTTTACGGTGATGTCGCACTTGCACTGGGCAACAGCGGGGTCATTTTAAAAATTTATGGTAATTAAACACCTTGTTATTGGTTTTAATTTGTTTTTATTAATCATCATGTTAATTCAATTTTTGCACTTACCACATTTAGATTTCAATTTTTCGATTGAAGCCTTCTGAATAATAAAATGAAATTTTCAGGGTAGCTACCTGATAGATAGAGCAAGTTTTTAAAAGCCAAACGGAAAAATTTTTTTTATGTGATTTTATTTTTTTACGGGCCCTTGAAGTGGTGAACATACTGGGTAATTTTATCTTTCTTGGCATTTAATTCTTTTTTTATTCCATTCAAATATCTAACGATAGTAAATGTTACCATACTGAATTGGCCTATCTTTCAGCTTAGCAAACAAAAAAAAAATCAAGCATCTAGCGCAATAATTGACGTCACCATGAGTGAAAATATCATCGTACTCGGCGATAAGTGAAAAATTGAAAAAAACGTCATAACTCCAAAAATACGAAAAATCGCATAACATACATGGGGGTGATTCGGATAGCCCTCTAGGTCCTCTACCTCCCAGCTTCCGTTCATCACTACTTTTTGGGACACCCTGTATAGCATGGTGTATTGTATATTTTATTTTTGAGTGTATGTCGCAGGCAAATAGTTAAATTTTCCATTTAATTAATAGCATATTAAACAACTGCTTACGATGAGAATGATAACCAGCTGTAGGTATCGTTCAAATTATGAAATAATAAAAAATAAATAAGAAGTTGTTTTTTGTGTAAATAAACATACACAGTCTTTAAACGACTGCTTACAAATTACAGACCTAATTACTTTATGTTTAAATATTTATCTACATGTATTAAAAAAAATACTTAAAAATCACATTTGCTGTAATTCAGAATACTTAGTACAGTAGAATTTATGCTTATTTTGTATAAATCCATACTAATATTATAAATGCGAAAGTAACTCTGTCTGTCTGTCTGTTACTCAATCACGCCTAAACTACTGAACCAATTTTCATGAAATTTGGTAAGGAGATATTTTGATACCCGAGAAAGGACATAGGCTACTTTTTATCCCGGGAAAATGATGTAATCCCGGAAATCCCACGGGAACGAGAACTATGCGGGTTTTCCTTTGACTGCGCGGGCGGAGCCGCGGGCGGAAACCTAGTATTATATAATAACTAAAACTAGAGAAATAAGTTAATTTAAGATAGCATGTAACTCATTTTAAGTGAACAAATTGTTCTTATGAGTAAAAAAGTCTTTAAACCTATATTTTAATTATTGTTACAGGTAACGCATACGAAACATCATTGAAAACCGACATAAAAGACGAATCTTTTAATTTATCATATGGGTAAGTTATTCATGTATTTGGAAAAAAGCTTGTTAAAATCTACTTTATTAGCCAACTAGCTATGCCCCGCGGTTTTACCCGCAGTGTAATGCTCCTGTTGGTCTTAGCGTGATGATAATATATAGCCTATAGCCTTCCTCGATAAATGTGCTATCTAACACCGAAAGAATTTTTCAAATCGAATCAGTAGTTCCTGAGATTAGCGCGTTCAAACAAACTCTTCAGCTTTATAATATTAGTATAAATACTGTATGGTATTTACCGAGCATTGAAGAAAAAGCATATATATGAGATCACTATCACTACATAGTATAAAACAAAGTCGCTTTTTCTGTCCCTATGTCCCTATGTCCCATTGTATGCTTAAATCTTTTAAACTACGTAACGGATTTCGATTCGGTTTTTTTAATAGATAGAGTGATTCAAGAGGAAGGTTTTAGTATACAGGGTGTCCCGGCAATGGTATACTAAGCCCCAAGGAGGTTATAGTTTTGCATACGCTGAGAACGTAAAAAATACTTATAAAATTCCAGATGAATTTTTTTTTGACCAATAGATGAATTCTTAAAACTCTATGTGTACACCCCAAACAAGCAACCCGCTCAACTTTGCCACCCGCACGTGAGCTATCGTTTAAGATTATGTTTTCATAGACAAAATGTTCACATTAGCGAAGCGGTATATGCCGGCTGCGCGAAGCTAGAGACGAAAACATGGATTTTAAGGAAAAATTAAGCAAAAAAACTTCGGCGTAATTTTGTTGTTTAAGTATTTTTTACGTGTTCAGTGTATGCAAAACTACAAGTCCCTTCGCGCTTAGTATACCAATAGTGGGACACCCTGTATAATTTATTAGGTTTTAGATTAGACAAAGCGAGCGAAGCCGCGGGCGTTAAACTAGTTATAGATAAACTGTTTATGTATTAATATTATCCAACTGTTTACCATGTTTGTTTTACGATTCAAATTATTATACTATGATTTTTATATCGTCATCGTACAGATAAAGTATTTAGAAAATTTTAATAATTATTAAATAATAATTTTCAGGTCAAATCACGAAATGCCTAGAATCAAACTCGGACCTGACCTCCGCAGCGCAAGGAAAATAAAGACACCGATACATAAGTAAGTATTTATTTTAGAACTTACAAATAATATTATGTTAATATATAAAGAAACAATTTTTTTTCATATATGTAATTACATTCACCTCTAGATATTGTGGTGCTCTAAGTATTACAATGAAACAACTGAGTATCAAAATCGGGTCGTTTGGGAGCCGTAAACACATAATTAAATTTCACACTACCTTTTTGTATTAAAGATATTTCGGTATTACATACTAATATTATATTTCAAAGCATAGCCTTATTCTACTCTTAGTTAGATACATCAAAACACGGAAAGATTCTGCAAATCGTATCATAATAACAATATAATTTAACTATTTCTATCCACAATTACAGATACAAACCAGAGCGGGAGCCGCAAATGCGCGCCAATACGTCACTACAACTGTCAAACGAAACGTCACTATTGCCGCCATTACTACAATTCCCGCTGCCACAGATAAACCAGAACATTTCGAATTTGGAACTTAAAAGTTTCCTCTTAAATACAGCGCTACAAAACGCATTAACTGACTCGTTGAATCAATACACGCAGAGTGCATTTACGAAGACCGTTTCGGAGGAGAAAGAATTTGACGATAAGAAGCGGCGGTTGCATAAATGCGATGTGATGGGGTGTAGTAAAGTATACACGAAGAGTTCGCACTTGAAGGCACATAAGCGGACGCATACGGGTGAGTTTCTTGTATGTTTTAACCGATTTAAAAAAAGAGGATTTTTAAAGTGAAACTTCTTTAGATAGATAGAATTTATTTAGTCGTGGTAAAATTTGAAATACATAAAAATACAGATGAAGATTAGGCGCATTGAGAGAAAAACTTCAAGGTCGCGTCATGGCAATACCGTCACGTGATATAGTAAGGCGATGATTTTGGTATCTTTGAATCTTGCCCAGGAAGTTTCACTTCTGACACGTGTGCTCGGCATACACGCTCTTTTATTGTTTACAACATTTTATGCACATTAAATCAAATCAATCATTAAATTTAGTTGTTCCAAATTTCCAGATGAAAATGCACACCTTCATTTTGCCGTTTTTATTACATACTAGCGGTCCGCCCCGGCTTCGCCCGTGGTACATGTTTACGTTTTCTCTCCATAAGAACCATCCTCGTACTTCAAGGAATATAATAAAAAAAAAATGTTGTGTGGTTTTATGAAACCACGGTAAAAGTGAAACTGTTCGAACGGTTCCGAACACTGCTTTGTGTAGCGCATGTCGCGTGTCGGTCGGCTATAGTAGCGGCGAGTAGGTATACCTACTCGGCAGCCGCGATACACGCGACATGCGCTACACAGACCAAAAAGTTAGAGACGATGTAATAAAAGTTTCACTTTAAAAAGAATTATCGAAATCGGTCCACCCGTTCTCGAGTTATGCGCTTACCAACACATTTTGCGATTCATTTTTATATATAAGAAGATTACCTAATAATTTTTTAATTGTTATAATTTATTATTTAAATTTATTTATTTCCAGGTGAAAAGCCCTACATCTGCAGTTGGGCGGGCTGCGGCTGGCGGTTCGCCCGTTCCGACGAATTGACAAGACATACACGCAAACATACAGGCCATAGACCATTCACTTGTCCATTATGTAGACGAGCATTCGCTAGATCTGACCATCTCGGCTTGCATATGCGTAGGCATTGATGCGCATATGCGTAGATTCAATAATAAACAATATACACACAATCACACCATTTACTTACCATTTTATTCGATGAATCTCATCTGCGCTCGCATATGCGTAGATGATAAAGCATATGCAAATATAAATATATACACATGCGTACGTAATGTATAAGTGCGCGGAAAGCATGATTCTGCGTATAGATGCATATATGTATGTATAGATGAGGGGTATGCATGTGTATAGATTTAGATGAGCATATGCGTGCGTGGATGTTTGCTCATATGAAAGAAAAAAGAAATAAAGAAACTTTTATGTTTTACAGGAATAAACAATTTAAACTTAAATGTATGCGAAATTATTGCTCATATGTATAGATATAATATTAGCTTATATAGAACAAAAAAAAATATATAAAGAATATGTTCTACAACATTCGAAACTAAACCTGAATTATATGCGTAATGATCGCACATACATTGTTTGATTGTTCATATTATTTGCGTTAATAATTTTGCAGATGTATAGATTCCATGCGTATGTTTACTTGATATGACAATTTCAGAATATATTGACAAAAATGCATATAGTGTATACTGTATATGCTTAGCATATATCGGTAAAATTGTGCATGCATATCTTTATATTCTATCATATGCATGGATTATATTTTGATGTCATCTGCATATATGCGTAAAAATATAATAGCATATAAATTTATTATTACTTACTGAAACTTTAAAAGTGTTCATATTTAGTATTGTTTATTTCATTATTTTTGTATACCTATTGTAAAAGTTGATATTAATAAGGCCAGTATAAAATATAGATTAAATAACCATAGCATTAACCGTAATCATATGCTTTTATCCCATCTGAATCCCATACAAAAATTTTATTTCTTTTAGATATCAGTATATGTAAGGAACTCGTGTCTAAATACTTTTCACTTATCTTAAATGTTATCCCACCAACGCAACCTGTAATCTATATTCCTATTTTGTTATCCCATCCTCATATCCTCGTATATAATCTCATCCCGGTATCCCATCTTCATATACCATCCTCATATCCCATCCTCACATGCCATCCTCATGTACCACCCTAATATGCCATCCTCATATCCCATCTTCATATGCCATCCTCATATCCCATGCTCATATCCCATCCTCATATCCCATCTTCATATGCCATCCTCATATCCCATGCTCATATCCCATCCTCATATCCCATGCTCATATCCCATCCTCATATCCCATCCTTATATCCCATAATACCATTAAAATTATTGCGAAAACTTAAGTTGTACGTCTTAAAGCAAAAAATATTAAGACAAACAAACACACGAACATGACAATATTTTATATAGAAATAACGAACTAATTAGAGAGAAGATTATTTTTTATTATCTGAGTAGTTTTAAGTTTTTTTTGTAATATCTTAATAGCGGCATTATTTGTACTTAAGGGCCAGTAAATTTTACGTTTTTAGTATTAAGTTTTTAGGATTAGTTTTTTTTAATAGTTAGTTAGAGCGTATACGCACTATGCGGGTAGCCGCATTGCGGGTAGCCGTCCGGCTGACCGCAAGCACAATTATGTACGTAATATTCATTTCTATGCGCACTGTGCGGTCTGCGGTTACGTACATAATTGTGCTTGCGGTCAGCCGGACGGCTACCCGCATAGTGCGTATACGCTCTTAGTGTGATATTTTTTCTATCGTACATGGATTATAATATTTTTTTTATCAACGTGTTTCTTTGGGGAAGTTTTTTTTTTAATTTTTATCTATCATTAAAACAATAAACACCAAAATTGGTACAGCCATTCTCAAGCTCTCATTTTTAGTTTTAATATTGGATTCAAACTTTGTTATATATATTAAATTAATATATTTAAAGCGTGATTTATTTCCTACATATTGGGAAATAAATGGATTGAAAATGTTTTTTGTGTTCATTTTAGATTACTATTTCTTACAATAAATCCATGTACATAGATATTAGAAAATACATGAATGCTCAAAAAAATGTTCCACAAATTAAATTTTACAGGGATTTTGTGGCAATATTAGTTACTATTAAGAAAAATAATTAATATAATATATTGTATATTTGAAATTATACGAAGTGTTATACTTTTTTTAGAGTTTATTTGTGTTTTTGATTAGAGTAGAGTGTTTAAGGTGCTAAAAATCGTGTTTTAAACCGTTAAATTTGATAAAAATTGTAGTTATGTTTATAAAGTTAAGTAAAAAAAAGCATTCTTAAACACCTATTTTGTAATAAGTAGAATAAGTTAGCCCCTTACTTGTTAACTTTGATTTTTAAGTGAAATAACTTGAAATTAGAATATACTTTTTAAGTAAAAAAAAAAATGTGTGCGTGTACTAGAGTACACACGTAAGAAGTGAAACTTCTTTATGACCTTATTTTTCAAAAAATAATTTACTATATGCAACTTTACAGAAATACGTCGAATCACGCGTGGTAGGGATAAGAAAAAGATGGCGTATAACGGAAAAATGTCACGCGTAACGAAAAAATGTTACATTTTTTTCCAACCCCGATAAAGTAGTTTCACTTCAAAAATGTTAATGTAAGGGGCATATATTTTTAGTATTAAATGGGTAAAGAAGGGGCCAGTATTTTTGAAGTTAGTTTTAAATTTAAATATAAGAAATAAGTTGAATCTTTTGATCTCAATCGGTATTCCTTCTCTTTTCTTAGATCTCAAATTGAAAAATATTAGTATTATTAAATATATATTTGATTTGATCAGATTTTTTTACTTGTGGATGATGTATCGAAATTGCTTTGTAATAAATTTTGAAAAATGTTAATGTTACTGAAGAATATAAATATTTATAAGGGATTTAAATAGATCTTCCATGCCTAAAAAAATCATAAAAATTTTGACTATCATCATCATCACAGATTAAGAAGTATAATATTTTTTGTGATTTTTTTGCATAAAATTTGGCATTAAGAATGTAAATGATAAATAAAGAACCATTTAAAAATAGTTGTAATGTTTATAATATCATTAATATTATTCAAAATATTATAAATCAAAAACAGTCCATCCATTTAGATAAACTTCAGTAACAAACATGGAAAAAATTCTCTAGTATACTTATATTATTATCCACAATTTTTTGCAATAGCCTAAACGAGCATTTTGCCGGCCAGTAAATATTTTCATTTATATTATTAAGTATAAATAAGTTTATTTCAAGTGATATCTAGAAATCGCGGCTTTTAAAGTTACAGCTTATTAAGTAAAAGTTATATTTTCCTATTGCTAAATTAAAAAATGCTCAATTTTTGTACTAAGTGCGTATGGTGGTGCTAATGTGACGTGTTTAATATATAATTATATTATATTGTAAAAATAGTTGAATAATGCAATTCCTAAAACAAAATTCTACTAATCTATAATTAGTGCATTTTAGGACAGTGACAAAATTTCTTATTTAACTTTTTTAATATATCTAAATAAAAGAATCAATAAATATAATTGGCTTTTTTATTATTGTCCAATAATTGTTAAAGGAATTGCGTTATTACTAAATCTTAAATAACATATTAGAATTGTACTGTTTTATACGCATATGCCTATAAAAAGTATATTTATGTGTACATGCGTAACTGTTTATTAGTTATTATTACATATTATTATTTAATTATTATTATTTTTTCATTTAAAGTTCTCTTTTATATGTATGTAATTTGTAAAATAAATAATTGGTAGTTTCAAAAAATCATACTTTATACATTTTTAATTTTTTATACGCATATGCATAGATAAACTTTCATATTATATACCAGATTCATGTATATTTTTATGTTATTTGTTATTTATATAACATTTTTATATTACATTTTCTAAGTATGTGAAGAACATACTTTATTATAATTTTTATTTATTTTCTCATGCGCATATGCATAGATATGTGTTAAATTCATGTTTTTTTTTATATGTTCCCTTTATTTTCATATTTTTTCCTACTTTGTTACTTCAACTTTTTAGTAGTTAGTATGCGAAGAAAATATAGTTTGTAAAATATATTTTTTAGTGTTAATATTACCTGGATGTATGCAATAAATGATGAAAAGTATTATGGTGTTTTTATTTTAATTGTCCTTAACTTTTCTTATTATCTTGTATGTGCGTGTACGATCAAGTCAAAATAGTTGAACTGATTTGGACAAATTTTAGAATCGAAAGATAGTTTTAATTATCGTTTCGTTGGAGAATGTGGACAAAGAAATTTATCATGATAGTTGCATATTTTATTACAATTATAATTACAATAATATATAAAGCTACACTACCACTCACTCACTCACTGACTGACTGACATCGCTTTTCTCGGAAACTACGCGAAAAGTGAGGGGGATAACGACGTGATCGTGTAGAGGTGCTCCCAGTGACCACCGGAAAAATATAGCGAACTCGAGCACCTTCCAATACACAGTGGACCCCTGGTGGTGCGCAGAAACGGTGCCACTTGGAGGGGGGGGTGTCGGAACAAAAAATGCTCAGAACTGGTGGCGATTACGAGGGGGGGTGGAAAAATGGCAATTTTCGCAAAAACAAGATAGCCGCCGTACTTTGCCAAAATCGCTGTTTATGAATCCTTACGTCTCAAATTTGGCACACGTGCTCTGTTTGAGCCAGCGAATCGATCGGTGCCCCGTGCGAGTGGCTCCGGGCCTCCGTTTCCAACTTCCATACAACGTAAAATCGAACGGCCCGCGGAAACGGTGCGAGTTGGGTTGGGGGTCCCGGAACTAAAAATGATCACCACCCTGGGACGCTCGCCCAGCTCCCAGGATATCCAGAAAAATACGAAATCTTAAACTTTCCCACATCTCGCGAAGACGGTCAACGGCCCGCGCAAACGGTAGCAGCTGCATCTGGGGTGCTCGAACTAAACTTGGAGTATTTCGAGCAATTACCACAGATAGTGAAAAAAATTCAAAATAGCGGAAAAAATGGCCGCCGCCATATAAATGCTAAAATGGCCATCGCTGGTCCGATCGCGCTGAAACTTGGCACAGGGGCTTTAATCGAGTCGCACATTAAGATGGCATACTCATAATCGAGTTTCCACCGCTGGTTTCCGAGTTTCATACAACGCAAAATTCGACGGCTCCGAAACGGCACCAGATAGGTGGGGGGTGTAGCACTTAAAAAGTGATCAGGAAGATGGGGCGCTACCAGGGCAATGGAGAAATTTTAAATTGGACGCAATTTTCATCTTTTATTTTATTTTATCGACACGAACACGAACACGAACACGAACACGAACACGAACACGAACACGATCACAAACACAAACTCTCAAATTCAAATTCAAATTCAAATCCAAATCCAAATCCAAATTGAAATCACGGACACGAACACGAACACGAACACAATCACAAACACAAACTCTCAAATTCAAATTCAATTTCAAATTCAAATCCAAATCCAAATCCAAATCCAAATCCAAATTGAAATCACGAACACGAACACGAACAC
>CAJQZN010032199.1:0-12809 GCA_907164685.1 Colias eurytheme | reverse complement strand
AGGATTTAAGCCTGTAATGTATTGACGTCTGACATTTTTGCGGATTTTACGGTTAACAGACCAGTATTTATTTTGGAGATTTCCTTGGTTTTTTTTTTTGCATACGTTTTAACAAACTCCAGTTTCAGACTTTTAAAAAAGTTCGCCTTTTATTAAAGCATTCTCATGTCGCTTCGAACGTTTTCAAGCTGTTAGTGGGTTTCATAACTGACTGCACCGCCGTTTTCCAGTCAAAAACATCGACTGTATCTAATTTCACAATAGTTGCATGGTGTCTCATAATAAATTTATATATACTTTTCTGGTGATATAATGACCCCACTTTTCTTTGATCCTTTTCAATACTGCCAAAAACACGATCAGGGGGCATGAAGGAATGCCCTGTGACTGGAAAAACGACTTCTATTGATTTTATTTGCGGTTTTGATAGAATCCATTTCGAGAGCATCCCGAGAAGTATGGTATTTTTGTTTTGCCCTATGCATGTATGGTATTTTTGTTTTGCCCTACGCATCCATCAGCAACCAATTGAATTCGTGAGATTGTGGTCAAATCCGTTTTATTTAGACGATCATACACCACAGACGCTATTTCATTGGAACCTTTAGCGTGAACGTCCTCAGTCCATGCGTAGCTAAACACGTTGTTTTTCGTGAGAGGATCCTTAGAACTACCTTCAACAACGGTTGCATTGTACAAGTATTGTATTGTATTTTTAAATTAATATAAAACAAGAGCTCATTTTTTATTAATGATACACTACTTCTGTTTCTTTCTTCTCGCCACTTCGAATTCATAACCGAAGATATTCTTTCTGTGAATGCTGAAGTGGCGAGAATAGCGAGTAGGTATGAAATTACTTTAAATAAATTTGGTAAGTCATTTTCAGTATTTTTTTAAAATATATGCTGCCATTTTTGGCCTGTAGTTTTGTCAGTAAAGTCACTACAGTCTTTTAATTTAGCAAAGATTTTATTCAATATCGCTATTTCAGAGGATAGGTCGTCCATTTTGATACTCAATTTTTCTTGTTAATTTAGAACTTCTAATATTATCTCTATTTTTGGATTTTAAATAACCAATTGCTTTCACCGAAATCAAACCATTTATTTAGATAGTCTAAACATTTATCAAGAAATAACAAAAAATTCTTTTGAATTCCATAACTTTCTGTAGGGGATTTTGCTTCTAATGATTGCAACATTTTTTTGGTTTCGTAACCAAAAAAATATCTTTTTTACTTTGTTCTAGGGCCGATTTTAATATTGACATAATATTATACACATCTATGACTGTGATGTTATTGCCTTCAAGTTGTTTAACAGCTTAAGAGGAGGCTCCCTAAATTTTATGTGAATTTGCATTAATATTCTGAAACAGTTACACATACAATCAAAATGGAACTTTAGTATATGATTTATTGGGACTTTTTCTTTCCATGTACAAGACAGTTAGTGTAGACTACACCCCTCATATATTGAAAATATTTCACACCCAATGTCGTGTTGCGGAAACTTGCCCCTATTAATATATTAATATTTATTTTTTACAATTTCTAAAGGAAAAGGCAGAACCAAAACAAAAAGCTGATAAGAAGAAAGAAGCTAAGAAAGAGCAGAAAGAAGATGCTGCTGTCGAAAAGAAAGAAAAGAAGTCGCTCAGTGGAGGTGTGTTCATTGAAGATGTGAAAATTGGAAATGGGCCTGTTGCCAAGCCCGGCAAAACTGTAATGGTGAGAATTTATCTCTTTTATCTTTATGAAATACTAGCGGCCCGTCCCGGCTTCGCACGGGCATTAAATGTCTGTCTGTCTGTCTGTCTGTCTGTCTGTATGTGAAGGCATCACGGGAAAACTGACGGTTCGATTTCGATGAAACTTGGTATAATTATACCTCATTATCCTGGGCGTAAAATAGGATACTTTTTATCCTGGAAAAATACGTAGAAAAAAAATTAATCTTAATTCTTCAGTTTTATCCATAGACGTTGTTCTGTAGAGTGTAGAACCGCGAACACACGTTCCGTATTATTATAGGCCTAGCCGTATTTGGGTCCAATAGATATTAATAAGATGTCATTGTCAGAGTTACTCAAAATGGAGAAATAAACCATCCACGCGAAGACCGACATCCGCGCGGACGGAGTCGCGGGCGGAAGCTAGTTTTATATAAATGGGTTTAGTTCTGAAAAGAACTTTTTAAATCGGTTTAGTTACTTACTAAACGAATTATTATCAAGCGTAAATTCCGCACACGTCCATCACGTAGGGAGCCGACCGCGCGAGTAAGCCGCGCGGCAAGTTTATTTCGTGATCTTAACCCCCCTCCCGTACCCCTGCCCGAGTGACGCCTACAACGCATAGCTAGCCGAATACAGTTTATTTTTTAATTTTTTTTTAACTCGTGATATCTTTTGAATGGATTGTCAGAATCGAATAATTCAAAAAGTAATATAAAGATATTGAAGCAGTCTTAAATAATACATCGTTTATTTTGATAAGGGTTAATACCAAGGTACAAATAAAGAGCTTTTTGTAGCGGTGGTATTTTAATTTCTTTTTTTCAATAAAAAAACGCTTATTGTGACATGACTGTAATAGTTAGAGATATGCTGCCGCTGATTTTTTGTAGATAATGGTGTGTTCTAAAAAAATGTAGTATATCATTTTGTTCTATCATCAATAGTTTTCGCAGCGCACGCGATGTAAGGTAGTTTTTTGATATTTTTTTCACACCTTGGATTACGTTATCGTAATTTTAGTAAGGATGCCTATTTTTTTTGAAAATGAAATATAGCCTATGTCACTCAGAAATGATGTAGCTTTCCAACAGTGAAAGAATTTTTCAAATCTGCCAAGTAGTTTCGGAGCCTATTCAATTCATACAAACAAACAAACAAACAAAAAATCAAACCTTTCCTCTTTATAATATTTGTCTAGAAAAATAATTCCATATTTAGTTTTATAGCATTCAAATGCTTTATACTTAGATGTTAAATTTTAGAGTGTAAAAAAATATTTTCTATTCAATAATTTTTTCTATTCTTTAAAAATTTCCTCATCCATGAATATAATATCAAAGTACCTACATGTATTCAGTGTTTATTTTACCTTATAATGACTTTCTTTAAAACGATGAGGAAACATTTTCAAATATCTGTATAATTTTTTGTGCTATGTTTGTTATTTAATGCGTATTTTTATTATGTTCTTCATACAAAAACATTATCATTGGTCCTTGCAGGTATACTATGAAGGCAGGTTGAAGCAGAACAACAAGATGTTCGACAACTGCCAGAAAGGGCCTGGTTTCAAGTTCCGCCTCGGAGCCAAGGAAGTGATCTCCGGTTGGGATGTAGGTGTCTCCGGTATGAAGGTTGGGGGCAAGAGGAAAATCATCTGCCCACCTGCTATGGCGTAAGTTTTATTTGAACACTAGCTGCTCCGCGCGGTTTCACCCCCGTGGCTCCACCCCCATTGGTCGTAGCGTGATGATATATAGCCTATAACCTTCCTCGATAAATGGGCTATCTAACACCGAAAGAATTTTTCAAATCGGACCAGTAGTTCCCGAGATTAGCGCGTTCAAACAAACAAACAAACAAACTCTTCTGCTTTATAATATTAGTATAGATTGTATTAATCTAGTAAAAATATAACGTTATTATTAATAATGTTTGAATGAGTACATGTTTTGACTTAATTAAATGGAAACATTGGATTTGTTAAGCTAATTAATAATGTTATTTTTGTATTCTTTTTCCATTGAAATCGCCATACATCTTGTTATGTACTTTGCTTTTAAGTAAAATATTTTCTTTCTAGTTGAAACTGAATCCAATTGTTAATAAGATAATTATTGTATAAATAAAAAATTATTCAGCGTAATAAGTAATAACCTATTAGAACATACATATTGTAAAAGACATCCGTTTATATGGAATAGAATTATTAAAATAAAATTATACCTTTATTTCAGTTATGGAGCCAAAGGATCCCCTCCAGTAATTCCACCAAACTCAACATTAGTATTTGAAGTTGAACTGAAGAATGTCAAATAAAATATTTTTTAAGTGTTGATTATTACTGTTTGTTTTAAATATGTTTAAATGTCGCGCCTAGTGCGAAGTTACTACAATGATGCCATTTTATATGCTCTAAAGCATCTTTTATTTAACATCATGTTAGGTATCTGTATTCCATACGTGAATAAAATTGCCAACATAAAAAATCTTTGTAATTACAAGTAAAGGAGTTCAATCACTTTGTATGAGTGTTAGTTTCTTGTTGTGTATTCAAGTCTTTGCATTTTCATATTAATTTTAATAAAATTTGTAGGCTTATAAGATTTCTGTAATCATTCTCTGAGAATTTCTTAATAATGAGGTAACATATGATTGCATCAGATGATGATTAATTATCTATGATTTATGTAAAAAAAATATCACAATTCATCATTTTTACAACTATTATGAAGTGTAAGCTGAACCAAACTTCGTCCCAGTTTGGTTAACCTCCTTTCTTGTAACTATTTTAATACTATTTTAATTTTGAATAAACTTAATTGCCATTTTATTCACACGCCTACTTACATACATACTTCATTTATTTTTTTATCAATGATTAGTTAGTGAGGTGCCCTGTGAGGAGTGCTTTCTAGCATTAAGACTACATAGGCTATAATGTAAAAAATAGTGACCATTTCATTCTCATAATTATAAAATAATAGTAAATAATAAGAAAAATTTTAGGAAATCAATTTAAATAAAAGTAAATTTGACAGTGTAAACAAATTGGACATGGATGAAAAAAAATTTTTTCAGTGAAATTTCAATCTGGTCAGGTATTTTAGTTTAAATATAGTTACAGGACATTAACTATAAGATACTGTAAGCCTTAAGTAAGTGATACATAAATAAAATAATTCAAAATAAAATAGGTTTTTTATTTTTCCTAATAAATGTTTATTAGGAAAATAAGTTTAAAATTTCTTTAATAAAACAAAATGCCTACCTAATTTCCTATCTTATTAAAGGGTTTTAAGATTTACCAATACCCAAGTTTAGTGCACAAAATTCGTTTGAAAATCAATTATGCTGTTCATCATCACTAGCCTATATTAATTATTGTTCCTATTTCTGAGACATGTCACCACAAAGCAGATATAAGAAGAGATGGCTGTGATTTTCTATATAGAATCACTTGAAGCTTGAACTAGAATCTGTGACATCAGGACCAAACTGATGGCATGGCAACCTTGCCTACAGCATCTTTTCTTTGTATCTGCTTTGTGCATGTCACACATTATCAAGCTGATTCTTAGACATGCTTGTTTCCATCAGAGTCAATAATTACTGTTGATATGGAATAAAAAAGGGCAAAACGAAACTGTAGTAAATGCTATAAACATGTTTTACTTTAAAGCAAGAAATAAAATGCATTATGAAATAATATAATAATATATTACTTAAATTTACAATAACCATTATCCATTGTTCTACAAACTTCTTGCTGTTGACTCAAATCCATATTGTTACACGTCAAGGTAATATAAATCAAGGTCATGGCCTATTAAAAATGCAGACTGGACAAATGACTGTTCAATATATTATGTATATCGAAACTAATAAATAATAATTTAAATTTATTCAACAATCATTCGGACTTTAGCCTTACATCGGGGCTTTGTTTACTGTCACTTAATTCATTCTCGGGTTTTTCAGTCACTTTATTATCTTTCTTCTTAAATGCACAAACGCCACCTTCACATTTGAATGGGAATTCTGTTGTTACATTGCCATCAGCATCCTTCACAGCCCATGGATTCCAAAAGCGTAGAACATACGGTTGAATAAATTTATGCCACAAAAACAGCAAAACAGGAATTATGAAACAAGGAACACACACCATCTTCAATTATTGATGCTAATTATTGTAATCAATAGAAAAGAAGGCTTGACTTAAAACAATTTCTGATTTGCACTCGAAACCTGATTATTATTGCTTTTACGCAGAAATGATTACTGCTAATCCGTATTATTGAAATCGCCAACACGATTACTTTTAAAAATTGTAATTCACTAAAAATTTTGTTTTGAGTTTTGACATTTATCTGTCAGTAGTCATTTGACATCTTGTGACAAGTTTTGTTTTTATTGCCAGTAGAAGATAAGATAGATACCACAGAGTACACATTATTATGATAGATACCAAGGCTTGAGTAGAGTCTGTCTAAAAAGTACGTTTACATGGGTAATTTAAAGGGTAATTTTAAAACGCAACCTAGCAACACTGCAAATAATGTATATACAATCTATAGTAGAGCCGTAGAGCCACAGTATTACAATATTATTTCCTACAGTAAGGAATCGCCTTTGATGTCGCGCGATGCCGCCGCCAGCGTAGGTACTTACGCTGCCACACGAAAATACGCTAGGGTTGCAACAAATGGGAAATAAAACAATTTTGATTATTAATATTATGATGAAATCATTTATTCATATGTACATTCAAAATAATTGCGATTATTAAATCTGCTGTAATTATTTGTTCATAAATATATAATTACAGATATTGCACTGCTAAATATTATTTACGTGGACACTTTATTTTTGGATGTTCTTAATTGTATATTATACCATTTAACTAAGTAATGCATTCGCATTGGGATGTACAATCTGATTAGAAAATAATGAGGACAACATATACATAGCTTTGATTTTAATTCAACAGATACAATTAATACAATCTTTCTGAAATATTGTTTCCTTCTGGGATTTCAATGTAGATTTACATCCGTAAACGGAACAGATTTTGCGCGTCATAATAGAATATGTAAGTACCCATGTATAATAAAATTATTACACAAAAAATACGACTGCGTCGTCCTTTCGCGATAGTTAATGCAAACTCAGCGTGATTGCATTAAGCGGCCCGCGTCGCCCGACCCCCCGCCAGTTCCCCTCCGTTTCTCTGCACAAGTACATTCGTCGCCATACTGTAGGATGGTAATACTGTGGTAGAGCCATTTTAATAGGCAACATTTGACAGTTCAACAAAATTCAACAACGTAACCTAGTAACGACGACATAGAATAATATGATATTTCGTTTTGTTAGAACTGCACATTTGCTTAACTTTTTTCAATTACGATTACATATTTATAATAATAATGACCGATACAAGTAATTTTAGAATTTGACTTTACTGATAAACCATTCTAAATATAGTAAACAATTTTTGATTTAAAAAACTGACGTCGCTACAATTTTGTGTCAATAAACCTTATATCTTTTTAAATACTAGAGACGTTACTTTAAAAATCGAAATCTGACATGTGTTTCAAGTTCGATTGACAAATGTTTCAAGCCCGTATCGATTAATTCACTTTAATCGATGTTTATAAGCAGGTTACCACCCTATGAAGATAAAATTGATAGACGTCAAATGTTGCCTATTAAATTGGCTCGATTATAGCTATACATTAGAATAAAAATATTTATATTAAAATTTGATAAAAATATTAAAATATTATGATAAGTGATTTAAAAATATTTGAGTATCTTTTGAATTTGAATATCTTAATAACCTTGTAAATTATCTCCCTCGCACTACTGCTCAAAGGTTTTGGCATTTTATATACGAATATTAAACAGGAAAATCTAAAAAAATAGAGAAAAGCTAGGTTATAATTTACAATTTTGACAGCACCTGCAGGGTTACCAGTATAAGTTTTTAAATTTCTACTCAAATTACCCATGTAAACTGACTTGTTAGACAGACTCTAACAACGGGTCCACACTTAGATCAATAAGTTTTGATCTAAGGGTCCACATGACACAATCAATATGATCAATAATTATTATGCTTTGCGAAATTTTGTAGAACAAAAGTTTAAATTACAGATCCCATGAACCATCGTCCACGAGTGACGAGACCATAATATGGCGTACCGCGTTAAGTGGGCGTAAGTTAATCCCTGTGGTTAATCCATGAATTTTGAACGCTAACAAAGTGTGAAATGGAAGGAATGTAAACATAAATGCGAATGTGTGCGAATAAGATGAGTTATTCAAAAAAACATACTCATTCGTTTATCTCATACATTTAAATTCTTAATCGAAAAATTTAAATCGCTTTTCACTTTTACAAATAATTGAATTATATAAATACGCTAATTGTAAACTGCTTAGAATATTGGCGAAGGAAACTTTTTTTTTACTCCAAAAAAGTCAGAATATGCTGCAGCTCAGTGAGCGCAAACAAATTTGTTTGGAACTTGTTTGGAACCATTGATTTGGAACGTATTTTCCGATTTATCCGAAATACGATTATAAACATGATATACTTAAAGACAACTTTATGTTTCTACTCAACAGGTAGTGAATAGCATCGTATTAATGCTTGATATTAATATAATCCATACTATCCATACTAATATTATAAATGCGAAAGCAACTCTGTCTGTCTGTCTGTTACTCAATCACGCCTTAACTACTGAACCAATTTGAATGAAATTTGGTATAGAGATATTTTGATACCCGAGAATGGACATAGGATAAGTTTTATCCCGGAAATCCCACGGGAACGGGAACTATGCGGGATTTTCTTTGACTGCGCGGGCGAAGCCGTGGGCGGAAAGCTAGTAATATCTAAATTGACGTTAAATTATTAAAACCTGAAAGTTTTTTAAATTGGTAAGTACCCGCATTTTATGTATTTTCTGAATAAATCATCTACTAAGAACTAACTCGGTTTTGGATATTCACGATATCACGATAAGTCATAATATTTAGTTATTGAAATTTATATTTTTGGTTTTATGGCATTCAAATGCTTTATAAATATAAATTTATAAAGAATAGAAAAAATTCGATCACGAGGTGGGACTCGAACCCGCATCCTATCGCGCCATTCCGGGGCGGATGCCTGACCAATTCAGCCACTCGTGACCCGCCATTCTATTCTTACACCTAACACCTTTACACATAACACCTTTGACCTATTTTTATAGGTACATACTTGTAAATGGCATGCATACTTGTATATTACATGCATAATAAAAAAAAGTCGTTGGCAGGAAACTAGTAACGAAATAGGTATAAATAAATTATAAAATAAAAAACATTATTTCAGTTATAATAAAATTTAATTTATATAGTTATTAAATAAATATTTTTCTTCATAATTTTTCCAGGAAGTTGATTTGAGCATTGAGTAACAAAATAACAATACGTTATAAATGCTAACAGATACAAATCAAAAACTTAAATATAATTTTATTAAAATGATATTTTGTGTTCATTCAATTTAATTTTATTATTTATATATCTACTTTAAAATTTACCCTGCTTTTTAGGGTTCCGTAGCCAAAATGGCAAAAACGGAACCCTTATAGTTTCGTCATGTCCGTCTGTCCGTCTGTCCGTCTGTCCGTCTGTCACAGCCGATTTACTCGGAAACTATAAGTACTACAGTGATGAAATTTGATGGGAATATGTGTTGTATGAACCGCTACAAAAATATGACACTAAATAGTAAAAAAAAGAATTGGGGGTGGGGCCCCCCATACATGTAACTGAGGGATGAAATTTTTTTTTTCGATGTACATACCCGTGTGGGGTATCAATGGAAAGGTCTTTTAAAATGATATAAAGTTTTCTAAAAAACATTTTTCTTAAAGTGAACGGTTTTTGAGATATCAGCTCTCAAAGTCGTAAAAAGTATGTCCCCCCCCCTCTATTTTTATAACTACGGGGTATAAAATTCTAAAAAAAATAGAGGTGATGCATGCTAATTAACTCTTTCAACGATTTTTGGTTTGATCAAAGTATCTCTTATAGTTTTTGAGATAGGTTGATTTAACTGTAATTTATTATATTTGCTGCTACGGAACCCTTTGTGCGCGAGCCCGACTCGCACTTGGCCGGTTTTATTACATATAATATAGTAACAATAATAGAATTGTTTGCACCATTTATCAAAATATAACTACTTACCTACCTACATAAAAATTTATGAAACCCAACTACTAACGTTTTTTATATTAGGTATATTCTTTTAACCACTCCTTTCTTCATTCCCAGTCATTGCACTTCCTAGCCTAATTTTATCACAATCATATTTATTTCTAACGGTCGTCTAGCTAAAATAAATTAATTACTTTAATAACTAAGTTTGATAGTAAAGATTTTATAACAATACAAATAACATTCGTCATTCATTAATAGCTATTTACACTTGCAAAAAAGTTTATAAATTAGATAATATTCATTATATTTGACAAATAAAAAAGGTTCAATTGTAAATTAAATTTAATTTTCCAGGAATACTAGATTATTTTGAGATCTTTCTCACAGCACACAGTACAAACGAACATTTTAACAACAGACGATAAAAATATAATTTAAATTATCTATACCTTATAGGTAACTTAACAGCGTCTTTCCAAACTATACAAGGCCAGCACGCAACGGTGTGAAACTAATCACGTATAGTTTGGAAATAACTTTTTTACAAAGTTCTTCCAATCTATACAACAGCAGTACGCAAATACTCGCGTATACTTTGTAGTGAAGTAAGTAAGAATAGCGCTCCAAAATATACAGCGCCAGTACGCATGCGGACTAATCGTGTATGTTTCGGAGTAAGCGCGGCGTCTTTTCATTGCTCGCGTTTATATTATTGTATTGCTGTAATCTATTATTACAATGCATGTGTATGTAATGTTGCATAGGTACTGATCGTATATTTTTTGTATCGAGGATGCTTGTGTCTTCGTTCCCGACTATACTGCACGACTTACAATTGACAATAGTGCTAAAATGTAAGAATCTAATATGTCCAGAAGAAAACGGTTGCGAAGTGACGGAGCCCCGCGAAGCGGGGCTCCTATTTTTGTGTAGTTAAATAAAACAGGAACCTAACCTCACCCATATCTGTTACCTATCTGTTACGTATTTATTTTCTTAAGCTTACCTAATAATATTTTTTTCCATATTTTACTGAATCAATAATAATCAAGAAGAATAAAAGTAGATAGATATAGCTGTACAAGTCTTTGATTACCTATATATTTATTATTTCGCTCAAGCGTAAGTGGTGTAGTAGGTATATTTAGTTATATTTTGCGTACTGATCGTGTATAGTTTGAAACGAAGAAGCAAGCATCCGCGTTACAAAGTATACACGATCAGAACGCAAAATTCGTGTATATATTGTAATAACAAACTTAAAAACAGCATTACAAAGTATACACGAGCAGTTTCCTATGGTTGCGTTCTGGCTATGTATAGTTTGGAAATACGCAACTTAACAACTGTAAATAGTTATTTGCCTAAGTAATAGGGAAAATATATAAAATATTGACATAATATAAAAGCTTATCCTTGCTTGTAACCACACATTTATGTGGGACAAACTCCATTATTTGCTTACAGCGAGAATAATGGTCCCAGACGCAGCTTATTTATGACCTATGTACATAATGGCACAGTGAAATATCAAGAATAGTAGCAATAAGGCACGTCATAACATTGTATAATCAGCTTGAATGTTATCTAGAGCCCCACGAAGGGAAATCGGTAGTTCCGGTACTTTATAAATTGAATCCGAAAATGGAGGCAATTTTATAGCCTTAGCCGATTTTTCATAACTAGTGAAGGATAAATACAACTGTGAAACCCGATTGATTTCGTCTTCGGTCATCTCAACGGCGCGTAGCTGTTTCCTAAAATCGGCGTCAATTGATTCGCCGCACTTTGGACATATCTCTTCAATGACGTATTTGGAACCAGCCTTTGACGCGTGTTTACATCGAAGAGGTTCAATGAATTTATATCTTTTAGATTTGTGCACTTTTAATTCCCGTTTCTCCTCATCGGAAAGTAGCACGACGAGTTTGTTGCCGACGCGGTCGGAGCCGCCGGCGCGGGGGATAACTTCGCCTCCACCCTTCATCAAGGCGTTATATAGTTGCTCAGTTGGATTGTTAAAGTCGTAATAAACGCACCTCGACTCGGAGCTGGCTTTGTTATTGTTTTCGATGTGGAGACTGTACCTTAGACGGATTTTCTTTGGTTTGGTTGTATACTTCAGGTACACGTGTATCGGAATGTCTATCGACGAACAGCCGGACTCCTGGATCTCATATGGCGGCTCTTGCAGCACTGGAAATGTTTACAATTGCGATGTAATAAACTTATTCATAATAACGAACTTATAAAAGATTTGCGTGGCAACGGACTATCATATTGTAAGATAAGGATAATGAGCGTGTATATCATGCGACTGTTTTTAACACTATAAACATGATACGCTCAAATATAAGTTAGCATCTCATCTTATAATTAGACAAAACCTGTTCCGCTGGATTCTGTCTGTTCAGCCGGTACAGTCGATCGACTGGAATCTAATTTACTATGAGCAGAAAATTAATCGGTTGCGGCGTATTGAAATCATTATTTCTGAACGCGTGACAAAGTGATAACAAGCGAGTTAATAGCGTAATATAAATTTGTTACATGGTTGGAAACATGTCGTTATGAATGAGTGTTTCGAAAGTCGAGACGTGGCAGGTCTGTTAGTGCGTTGACGTCTGCACGTCATACAAGGTGTTACCTCTTTTCGGATAGACGAACGCGCTCGCCGGGTGAAGATGGAAGACGACCTTGTGCACGAAGGCGCTGATGTCGCGGCCGCGCGCGCCCCGCACCCACACGCGCCAGTCGAGTGCGAGCGCGCGCCCCGACGACATCAGCGCCTTGGTGCACAAGGTCGTCTTCCATCTTCACCCGGCGAGCGCGTTCGTCTA
>CAJQZN010032197.1:0-16004 GCA_907164685.1 Colias eurytheme | reverse complement strand
AACCTTAGGGAATTATGGATTATTCAAATTTTCCAGCTGGGCCCCTGAGCGCACCCACCAACCATAACTGCTCATATTGACTAGAGGTACTAATGAATAGCTAAGGTACCGTCCCTTATAGTAATCTGACGCGCTCGAGTAAATCCCAAAATCCCCTCTTGGCCTCCCCTACTACAACTCTTTGTAGCTTTGTCAAAAAGAACGTGCGTAAGGCTTGCAAGATTTAGCCAACCTGACAAGGAGACGTCACTTGTCAGCATTACCAACATGTAGAAAATACTTAACAGTGAAGGAATTTATCGAGGTAGGTACATATTCTTAATTTGACTAATCTGGATGGCCAGATTTCCTACGGAGACTGTAACCATTTTGCCTACCTTTTGCAATCCTTTCTTTATTCTATGTCTATCATAGTTTGTAATAGAGACTGCATCTGCAAGTCTCTTTGAACCGAAATGTTCATGTTGGGGTGGTCTCTTGGGTCACAACAGGTGACCCACCACTGGTGGGCCACCAGCTCCTTTTTCCGCTATAAATATCGATCATAAACGATCATTACCAGTGGGATAAATAATGTAAAAAAAGAATATTTCCATCCATACTTACAATTTTATGTATATAAAAGAATAAATCTGTCTGCTAATTAGTCAGTGATAAACTATCCATCACAAAGCAAAGATACTAACTACTCCTTTGCTGCTATCTAAATTTTATATTTCATGTTTGTCTTTCGCATTATTTCTACGATAAGACAAAAATTTCTCATAATCGCCCCAACACAAGTATAGGTACGAAAATAAACAAAGGCATCTCTTCAGAAATCACAAGGGAAACCAAGATGAGTTGTAATCACTAGTTGCGCGCGCAATTTATTAGTTCACGGCCCGTGGGGTATCTGTGTACACAAATTATGACAATATGAAAGTATAACGAATATTATTATTAATTTATTATAGTTGCATTTAGTATTGTTATCAGGAATATACAGTTATTCGGGGATGATATGATTTATTTGTAGGGACAATTTTAATTTTAAAATTAAAAAGTGGACTTGGAGAATGTCAAAATTTACTGATTAGGTACCCCATAATATAGTTTGTAGAAATACAAGTAGGTACCAACTACCAAGTAATTGCATTTTGCATTCTTCAAATGATTGATTTTTTTTTCTACATTTGACTTCGATATTTCAATCATCCTACCCACAGTGTGGGGACTGTCCCACACCCAATCAAAAAAATACCGTTTTACCTATAGCTTGACGCAATAGTAAACACAAATATATTAAAAAGCGGGGCGATTATCCAATTTCTACGAACTCTATCGGCGTGTGCGCAGCTCGTTAGCGGCGGAATCCTGACCGGTCCGCAACCGGTCAAGTGGCGTACCTAAATACGTAACGTATATGTATGGACCTATTTAGTACGAGTGGACCTTGGGGCTAGTTCCTAGTGGATTACGTTTTAATGTAACAAAATTATTTATTTGAATGTTGTAACTTGTACTAGCCTTTCGCCCACGGCTTCGCCCGCTTTGTCTGAAATCTAATAAATTGTATACTTAAAACCTTGCTCTTGAATCACTCTGTCAGTATTTAAAAAAAAACATCAAAATCTGTGACGTAATTTTAACCATACGTAGGTCCACACAAAACGCGTACGCGTTTTGGGATTGTTAATTAATATTTGCTTATAATTAAGGGTTAGGTATTCAGGCTCAAGCTTTGTATTCTACTCTCAATACAATTTCCAAACGGCCAATAAATAAATAAATTATAAATATCAATGAAAACAACAGAAACATTTATTTGACTCTACATTCACAAACAATAACACATAAGATAAAATATCAAAAATAAAATAAAATGTAAAATGCTTAGTAAAATGTACAATATACCTAATAAATGTAAAATGTGTAATAAATGTAGGTACATAAATTTAATTGTTTATTTTAGCTAATGATGGACCCACTGATAATCCTAATCTGGAAATAGCCAATAACAATTATATTTTACAACAAACGAAAACAACAACCATCAAAATCAATCAATTCATAATCATTAACAACTTATTAGGGTTCATTGGGCGGTTCATGAACCCTTTTTACGGTCACGTAAAAGGTTTTGGCAATATCAAGATTTGTATTTAAATTGAATAAAAACATTTGAACATTCTGGCGATCATAACTATACTGCAGCCAGATGGATAATAACATGTCATATTTTATTTGTTTGGATGTTTTACTTGACATAAAGAAATACCTTTACAAATTTCATTATGTACCTATTTTCCCTATTTTATTAATGATGTATAAATTCGTTAACCATTTGTGACAACTCCGAAGTCAATGGTACCTACTTGATACTTCCCCAATTATTTTTCCGGTTATCCCCGTGAATTGCTTCACACTCTTTGACAGTTTTCATCACAATATAAAAACCTCATGATTCTTGTCGTCAAGTGGACATGACTAATTTTATATGAAGTGAGTCTATAGAATAGGTAATTTATCAATACAGAACTACACATTCAATACCGTACGGCCGAGCTCGTAGAATTTCTTAGAACTGCTGTCATATTCAAGTGTCTTTACAAAACCCTTCCATCAGAAACTATCACCGTGACCTTATCAGGTCATATGCTGACCACAGCACACTTTCGCTAACCGCAAACTATTAATTTCGGCCAGCAATGTATATTCCATTGTGAAGATCTAATTGTCGCTATCGTCACGGACCACATGGCCGACATATGGCCATTAATCGCCGTTTATGGCGAAATAATGGGGTATTGTTGTACATTTCTTGAGATTGTTAGCTATATAAGACATTTATGACGCCTTGAAGCTCATTGTCTACGTAATATACCAATTTTCAGTCTTGGCAGTAAGATACGTACGGAACCCAGAGAAAAGTCTGTGGGTTGCTCTAAAGAAAAGGACTTTGATATCTACCGTTTTAAGGCATAATCAAATTACTTTCCAATAAGTCAAAGAACTTTTTATGAATTTTATCTTTGAATATTAAGGAAATATGAAAAGGGCGGATATGAAATGTCAAATTTATGAGATCGTCGCCACAAGAAAGAAAAAAAAGTTATCATCCCACTCAGCAGGTACCGACTAATATACTAAGTAGAACAAATAAGGTAAAATTGTATCAAAAGCGCAATAATTATTTATTAATGTAGTAACATAATGTTCTTATTTCTTGTTCTTTACTCCCAGTTGCTTTCAAAAATAAGTCAATTTACTCGTTCTTCTAAAGACGATTCGTAATTCGATATACAGACAATTACATCGAACGCATCTCAAAACATTGGAACACCAAAACTCAATGAGTCCATACTTCACTGAACCCATAAGAGTGCCCCACACGAGCAAGGGTAGAGTTTTCAATTTCCGTTCCCTTCACAACCCTCCCTCGCCACCCCTTCACTGAGTAATTTCATTAAAAACGATGCAACGGAACGTAATGCTTTTTTATCTGTTCAACTTTTTCGCGCCATTTTGACTCTGTGCATTAGCTTTCATAATTATTTATGAGCGTTAATTAAAATTCACAATGAATGCTAATGCATTTCAACTCGGCCTTTTAAAAGTGTATTCTCGTTCCGTTTTGGGCATAATTAGTAACATTATCATGTCATGAATAACACATGTTAATTAATTGGATTTAATGGACCTTTTCGCATACAAACTGTGTGTATAAGAACTATTATTTTGACTAACTTAGTAATAAATGTAAATAAAAATTAAAAATTATAAACACCTAATTATGTTTAATATAATTTCATAATCAAAATAAAATGCATAGCATGCATTTAAAGAATGATAATATTATTAATATAAGTAAATACTAATTTCTTTTATTTTATAAATGTTGTGGCTGTTTAGATTTTGCCCTTTGCCTATTCAGCTGCCGCAAGCTTTAAAAGTAAATATCAATAATTAAGTTATAGACGCAATTTAAATAACAAAGACCAGAAGAAGAAGAAATCAGTCTACAAAATGTAGTCTTAAATTATTTCGCTTAAAAGATTGTTTAAAAGAGATAGAGAAATATTATTCTCATCTTTAGACATAATACCTAGTTCTGTAAGTACACTTTGTTTCATTAATTTAGAGAAATATTTTAGATAATTTTATAACCCTTTTTTCAATCAATTTCCAAAAAAGTGTTTCTCACCAATTGCATTTATTATGAGCATTGTTTTTAAATAAGTGTAAAAAACGGATATGCTCGTTTCTGTCAAATAAAGTAAATTCAAAATGTTGAAAATGGTAATTGGACTTAACCTATCCGGTACAGCATTTTTTGTAAGAACTGAGAAACGACCTCTTATGAAAAATGATTTCTTCTTTTTGATTCTTTTTGGCATAGAAATACTTATACCTACACAAGAAAAATAATAGTGATAATAGGATGTATTGGTTACAAAATACCTTTTTATATCAAATCATTTGCGTGTTCTTTATCATTGTGCGGTGGTTCGGTGATAGTAGGTAGATATAGAAGTTCTGTACCTTAACATTCAATACAAAATAGAGACATTAAATGGATATTGATGATTTTAGAATTAGTAGGTATATCTAATCAAGTTTTTGATGTATCTATGGGTATTTTAAAGAATAAGTGAGCATAACTACCTTAGTAATAATTGGCTTATATTTTATGGCTGGCTTATATGCATACAACTTCACCTACGTAGGTGTAATCGTCGTATTTAAGATTATCAGATTCTGTTTTTATTACCAAATTATTGTCTAGCTTAATAAAACTGTATAATGTATGTCTTAAAAATACATTTGTATACATCTTTGCCGATTCTATCCAAAATGAACAGTTAGCGACACCAACCAGTTAATGACTATCAAATTAAAGTCAATAAGCGATGCGGTACTTTAATGCGATTACACCGCGTTATTTGCATTTAGTCACACTCCTTAATTAATCGCAAAACAACTAATTGCGATTAAAATTGCATTAGCCAATTCAAAATTTTCCACAGTCGAGCCATTCCAGGCATAGGTATCTCAGACTTGTCATGTCCTTTGTCATACACTTCAAAACCACATGGCGGTTCCCGACGTTGAGAAATTTGCACAGGCATTGCAAAAACCGGCTCCTTTCTGAGAACACCTATTGTCAGAATAATAACGACGCGCAATTTTGTCCATACTTGCATCCCCTATATAAGCTTCTAGCAACAAAGGAACATCTATCGTATCTAAAATATAACCCAAATGATACTAGCTGTAAGTTTCCTTTCCCCTTGGCAAGATGTCGCGTATAATATTCCGAAACCGTCAGTCATTTGCTTCGGGATCGAGGCCGCGCTGACACAAAACAGCGCCGTAAGCGCTTTCGAATTTTCCCTTGTAACTCGCAAAAGCGCTGCCACGTTCTCAATTTGTGCGAGGCCGTTAGACCGTCAGGGTGCTTTTCAACTGTATTGTTACCAGACCTTTCCCTTCCTTTGACATTCAAACCTGGCATTAGGTAGGTATTTAAAATTTGATACTGTATTTTTTGTCGCTCGACGCACATAGAGCTTTACAAGGCACCATAAATAATTGTCTTTTTTTCTGGCGCGAAGGCGGTACCATTATTTATGATTTGTTGGCAGATAATTACAGATTATTGGGCATTGTTTTGTATTTTTTGTATTACGAGAGGCTTTATTGACTTTTATGGCACGGTCTTTATGACATGTTCATATTTTATAGATTTTTATAGCTGCGTAACCACTTGAACCGCTCGCATTTTTCATGATTAATCACTTCACTTCTTTGTATTATATAGTATACCTATTTATTTATACGTACATTATTACATACAGTATTTGAAACTGATATACTTCTTCCTTACAATGTTAGGTATTTATGGAAACTTATCAGTATTGAATTATCGATAATTAAACTTATCTACATTCTATATCTTGACAAGAGTACTTATTATCATTGGTTATTATTACCATTACTCACTGTTATCATTGAACACAGTCAATTAATGCATTCGAAGTGTTCATTATACGTACATACGTAATTTTATTATAAAGACCCTTTTTAGATATTAAGATCCATATTTATTATTGAAATAAGCCTTCCACACTTCTCATAAATAATGTCTGTTCCCTTTGCCATTACCTTTGTGTGTTGTTTTCTAAAAAAAAAGTAACTTATATCCTCCGCAAGGTCTCGATTTGTCTAAATAACTAATTCTATTCAGTCGTTTTGGTGAAATAACTTTAGCATTTATAATATTGGTAGAGCTTATACCTACTTAATATTATTCGATCATAGGCTTAAAATAAGATGAGCCGTTTTGCCAAACAAGTAAACATAATATAAAGGTAAGAGAAGATTTTAAACTTTTCGATGCGTACATAATAGAATGATTAGCAATGCTATATAGTGTTATCCAATCATAATCATAAAATCAGCAGAGCCGTTTTCTTAACAAATTAATACGGTGGATAAGATTTCAAGAGATACAACAACCATAGTTAGCGTTATTAATAGCAATAGTGGTAGTATAGTATAGTAGTTTGGCAATAGTGACAAATTTAAAGACCGTAAGGAACTATATTTATAAAGCTGAAAGTACCTTTACAATCAAAACGGCAATCGGTAGTAGCACTCTTCAATGTTTTAAATTATTATGAGTCGGTGGTCGTACAATATTATAATAGGTAGTAGAAACAGTACCTAACAGCTGACCGATACGGCAAATTTTCACAAAGATAGGATTATTAATTATGTATATATGGATATTATATATAACAGCAATTGCTTTATATTAATTTTAACGACTACATACTACATAGTCTGTCTTTTGAAGACTATAACATAGTCTTATTCTGTTCGTTATTTCAACATTTACCTTCAAACTACGGCAAAAATATATAAGAATTAAGAACTCTCCATTTAAACATATTAAGTTTCTTACAATATGCGCTTTTCGGTTTAATATAACGGCTACTAGGTATATCTCTAAAGTCGTTAAGCTTTTTCCAAGTCATTAACTTTGATAAGAAGTTGTAGGGTCGATGGGAGATTACGATCACAAGCGACCCTCACGTAGGTAATAGGTACCTATAAGAACTTACAAAACATAAGAGCACATCATTAAATTTAATTTTTGTAGGCAATGTAGGTATAATACAATATATTTATTTAAGTTATGTTTAACTAACAGTATCCCGCGGTTTTCCAAGAAAGAGCCACGGACAAAAATTATCATCTTTCATTATATTATGTAATTCTAATTTTAAATTAAATAATTATAATTTTAAAATAAAAGTAGTCTTTATTTTATCTGGTTCTTCAACAGCCTTTTTTCATTTCAAATATCTATCAAAACGGCTCTTAGATTTTGCCGTGAAAGCGTAACAAACAGAGATAAAGACAATCTTTTCTAATCTTAAAGAAACCTAGTGGGTAAATAGTGTGGAGAAGGAAATTGTTGAGCAAAGGCAAATGTATTATTTTTCTACCACAGAATATCTATTCCTTTATCTTGATTGAAAGTAATGATAATTCATTTTATCCTATTACAATAGGTATGGAAATATTTTCGGAAATACATTGATATCAAATAGGTATTTTCTGAAATGTTGTGCAGGATAAGCGTAATGACGCACGTAGAAATAATACGTTGATTACGAAATTTGACGTACTTGATAGACAAATCGCTTTATCAACCGCTACGAATACATTTTCGTAATATAAGTATTAATCATATTTTCTTCAGTAAAGATAAAGAGACAATATTTATCTACGAAATACCTAATAGAACAAGGTACTTACCTATAATTAATGTGAAATATCGTCTTATCAACTTATGGTCTGAACTCTGAATTACTTTCGAAGTCTCGCATTTCTTTTGATTTGGATTATTTTTTTTAAGAATTATTGGTTAGGAGAGATTTAGTACATTAAGCGTTATTTCATATTTGTACCTAATATAAATCAATATTTTTCTACAAAAACATAATATTTAAAATCCGTATTATTTGATAATAATCCGCTAAATTATTCTTGAATATAAATAATTTTAAAACTTACTATGTATTTAATATTTATATTACCTATGTTGCCTAAGGGCGGCCATACACGGACCGCTTCAAGCAGTTGACACTTGAGAGTTGAGACCAACGCGGACGCAACGCGACGGCTTAAAGCCGCGATCGCGCGGTGAACTATGGACATTCATTCACTGCCGTGCATGCTGGAGCCGTCGCGTCAACTGTGCGGTTTGTAACGACAGCTCGAGCAGTCAACGACCGACCGCTCGAGCAGTCCGTGTACGTCGCTCAGCCGTTAACTGCTCGAGCCGCCCGTGTATGGCCACTCTAAGCATCAATTTATGTTTTAAACCGCGTGTCTTGAATATACATACAATATACCTACATTAATATAATAATATTATGTACCCTACCTTATTCCATAATCATACAGAGTAGGTATTTACGTGGCTTTGTTTTAACACAAACATTTATGAGTCACGCGAATAAAATTCAAGATCTTAGCTTCAACTGAAATGAATCACTTTTGACGTATTTGAAGGCGGTAATTAATTATCCGTGTTCCTTTGATATTATAAATCCATTGTCTAGTTATCTATATATTAAATACAATATAATACATAATTTGTTTTGTGGTACAAATTAATTGATAGGTATAGGGTATGTACTATGTACCTAGGTATCTAATATTAAAAGCGATCCGCACGAGCACGGATGATATGTTTGTGTATGAATGTAAATAAAGAAAATCTTTCGGAGTAGGTATATTAGCGTCTTTATATTATATTTATCTAGATATAAAGAAATAATGCTTTCCGCCCGCGGCTTCACTCGCCAAATTTTGTACATTTTCAAAGCAGATGCTGCATCATGCATGACATTTCTTACGAAATTATACGCAGAAAGAGCCAACTTAAAATTGAAATATGCTGCCTCCTTTTTACAAATTTAAAGAGGAATGATTCTGTCGTATATGATTTTTGCGAAACTTCTACCGTTTACGCACCGGAAAGTGGAAACTCGCATAAGAAAAAAAACGATTTTAAAACAATCTTTGTTGGTGCTCCGCTCTTGCTGGTCTAAACGTCATGGTTTATAGCTTAAAGCTTTCTTCGATAGGCTACCTAACACTGAAAATATTTTTCAAATCCTGTAGTTCCTGAGATTAGCGCAGCGCGTCAAGCAAATAAACATACTTTTCGCTCACTTCACACCGTGGGTGCCTACCTTCATCGTGCATTTTCGACGTTATTTTATAAAACAACATAGATACCAGTAACCAGACTATGATACTTATTCATTAAAATCGAATTATGTAAAAAACAATTTTGCATAAAATTAAATACTAATGATGATAAATTCCAAATCTCTACAAAGAACACGGAAAGCTTTTTTTTTATTTTTAACCTTTGTGGCACCTTCGAATCAGTAGGTATCGTTTATTTTGATTACCATCCTAATTGATAAAACTAATAGGTACCTACCTAAGTTTAGTACCTATAGTACCTATGTACAATCACGCGCTATAAAGATATTTCACATTTGTCCTTTGACCACGCATGACGTCGACATACGCGATTTTCCGTCAACGAGGCGGTTTGGCAACGTCGCAATTGCGCACACAGTCTCTACCAAGTCTCTACCATAGATATACAGTCTGTGGTCTCTACATTTTCAATTTTGTGATGCCGTGTTTGTGTCTGATCTTGTGTGTGCGCGAACGCGATGCGACGCGAAGCGAATGTCTTCTGAGTGTTGGTATTTTTGGTGATTATTTATTTCGTGATGAGATAAATTTTTATACGTACTTTTACTACGGTAGATAGTAGAGAGCCGCGCCGGTCCCCCGATCCCTTGTGTTGTGCCTTGTAAATCAAATCACCTAGCAAGGTCGCTAGCCTCTATTAAGGCCTTAAACACTTATGGTAGTCGCTTACTATCTACCTTATTGATTTCCCGCTCTGCAGTACAAAAAAAGATTAATGGGTAAGGTTTATAGGTGGAAGAATTAGTAACATAATATGACGATAAGTCGAACAAAGTCAGTCCGTCTGACGAAAACAATGTTTGATTTAGTCCCAAGGCAATACAAAAAGGTACTGATATTAGCTTCATTCACTACAAAATAATTGGCGATAGCGTATACCTAAGTAGGTACCTGTTTAGGAATAGTTTCTATTCTTGCCTAGGTATTTTAACTAACAAAATGGAACGATTATATCCAATGCGGCAGAAAATTCGAAAGCTGTTTAGAAGAATACAGTATTAATCCTTATCGACTTAAATACGTTAATTAACTTAAGCATTTGATGCTCATTAAAATAAGCTATACCATTATACAATTCAAATGTAGATATATCTTAGGAGTTATTTGAAAAAAAAAACTAGGCGCGCGCGAAAATAAATCTATTCCGTATTCGCTCCGTATCGATATCTCTATCCCGGCAGTGCCGGGACATATAGGTAAATACTATTTTATTTATCATAACAAACAGGAAATTCATTTTATTTACTCATCTATACATATAAAACTCAAAGGTGACTCATATACTTAGTGATCTATCAACGCACAGCCCAAACCACTGGACGTATCGGGCTGAAATTTGGCATGCAGGTAGGTAGGTATGATGTTAGGACGTAGGCATCCGCTAAGAAAGGATTTCCCGAAATTCTTGCGGGAACGGGGAAAAACGGGGATGCACGTACAAAGTCGTGGGCGGAAGCTAGTACTAAATAAGCTTTAAAACTACTAGATGCTTCTATAAAAATTAACAAAGCGTATTACTTCCTGGGACTCTACATGCTCTTCGCTGTAACTAGGTAGTCTATCTAATACAGCTAGAACCTATATACATCAAAATAGGATGATGTCAATTCATAATTCATTATGTAGGTTGTATGTTTGTATGCGTGTTTATATAGCGTCAGGGCATCCCGCGGTACAGCGCGTGTGATATCAAATATCGCGCTGTTTCCCAATATCACGGATCACCATCCACTTCATTATTCCGTTGTTTTGATGGTTTTGAAAAGATTGTTTTATTAAAAACCAAGTTGGCCTTGTATGTTTTGCTCCTTATTTTTCCTTTTTGTAAAGATTTTTTAACATAGAAAGTATCTAAGGTTATTACATATTACCTACTTATTATTGTGATGCATTGTTGTCGGAATAGTGTAGGTTTTGTGCAAGAACAGGATGTTTAGCTATCTACCTACCTAGCTACAGTTCATTTGCCACAATTATTGATCAAAACTAGATGGACTTGATGTTTAAGCATATAGGTACGAAATTTTGTAGAGTAAATAGGTAATTAGATGCACCATACCTATTTAGTACCTAGATCAAATAATCATAAACAGAGTAGGTAGGTAATGACACAGGGGATTTTTCAAATTGGCATAATCGAGTTATCTCCATCAATCTGATACAACAGACTAAGATGTAAGAATACGGTATTCCGTATTCGTAGACTATGATTAGATACCACTAAGAATAGACGTTAGTATCTACCTAATTTATGACGCAATTCGGCAGCAAGACAAACCAAATTCATTGGAACATTGAACCTCGCAGCTCGCTTAATAGCTTCACGCGTAGTAAAAATAAACTAAAATTGATTTATCTAAGTCATTATAAGTAAGTGCTAAACCAGTTACAGCTCTCATAAATTTACTGTTTGGTATCAAAGATACGCCGCGCCGCTATCAGCGCTGTCGGCGCGACGCAAGCTGTGTATATTTATCTTGCTATATCTCTCCCTACATCACTGCAAACAGAATAAATAAATGTGTTCGCCGCGCCCGGATCCAAAGACCCTCACATCGCATCGCTAATCCAAAATGTCGGTTTATTTTTCTATGTGAGGCCACGATACAAAAAACAAAGCGGAGATCGAACGTGCCGCTCATTTAGAGAGAGATAGATGAACGCGGTAACTGGTCCGCAACAGGCGGAGCACAAATACATCCGCTTCTATTGGCTAGCCGTGAGCATTGCCCGCCGCCTGCGTCAAGCGGCCTATCTGATTCGACGCTTCGGTACCCCTCCCGCACCCCTCGAACCCCAAAACACCGACCTTTCACGACTGTCGCTCCGATTCGATACGACCGAAATGCCTTAGTTACTTCAAGCGCTCAGTGTGGTGTAGACGTTTTCGCTGTTATTTTCAGCAAATATCATAAAACTGGTTTCTGTTTGCCACGGACTTTACTTATGTTATCTATAGTGAGTTTTGTGCCTGGACTTGAAGTTTTGTTGGATTGTCTATATTAATACAGGTAAATTGTGTTTTATAATATATACAGAAAGTAGTATAATACAACATTAATAACAAAACTCCCCACAGTTATTAATATTTCTTAGATAAATCTATCTTGAACGCGAGTAATTTATTGCCGGATGATCGAACGTAAAAGCGGTGTCCTCGTAATCAACGTAGGCCGGTCGGGTTGGCAACGCCGCGCGTAAATAATAGGGTAGGCGCTCGTCTTTCTCTCGCAGCTGGCGCAGCGCGGCAACGTCGCGCTATCTGGCGACCGTGCCTCCACCGCTTTGCGCCACGCCGCGACACCGTGGGGAATCGCCCGCCGTCTCAACCGAGACGCATTGAGCGTAATTTATATACCTACTACGTTGGAATGAACACTGTTGATAATATTGATGTTATAGCAAGATAATGTAGACAGAAGATATTATGATATTTCTTTGATATACATTAAAAACCGAAACTTAAACCATTTACTAGTTAATATTGCCTTACCGGCTACTCATACGAATAAGAAAATGTACTATACAATAGAATCGACTCGTGGCCTATTTGATTAAGTTTTATCAAGACTATGATTATTCCAAATGCTGAAAATTCAAGGCATAATGATGAAAATAAAACTTGTTTACAGATATCGAGCGGGTGTTTGTGAATGCGTAGCGCACTCTGTCGGGGATTGGCAGAGTGAGGTCGCGAGACGCGCGGGGAGAGGGGCTTCTTCCCCCTACTTCAGTTTCTACGGTGACTGTGTCGAGGGAGGACGTTTACGCTTTTTGCCGCGCCAAAGGATCGTTCGCGCGGCAACTTTGAATAGTGTCAGTGAACGAACGGTGGATTGTGATAAAGAAATGTGTGCCGGATTGCAGTGAACCACTAATTGGATGCAGTGACTGGATCACTTATTGGATTGCAGTGTTTATTTGGATTGATATTTAACAACCTTCCAAACTGGGGATGCATAAGATGGAGCTAGGTGACAGCGTGTACGCCGCTGAGCGTATCATGAAGAAGAGAATTAGAAAGGTGAGCTTATTTCTTTTGCGAAAGCGAACGCAGCAATATATTGCGCGCTTACGACACACGTTTGCAGATCACATATCACACGCCCGGTGTATTTTTGTGTATTGTAAACTGCATGTTTCGCAATAAACAATCGCTTGCTTGGCTTGCATTGAAGACAACTCGCTTGAATAACGCTCGGTAGATAGGAATATGCAATGCTTCAATTTTAATGTAGATTATGTGTATTTAATCCGCGCATTGTGATCCCGTGTAGCAGCTGTTCAGAAATTATCGCAAGGGTTTTGGATTTCTTTTCATCCATGTTTCTTGTCCCTTGTTATTATTATCGGGGCTCCCCTCGCGGGCCAACTTAGGAAACTGAGGGATAGAAGTTCAATGCGTCTTATGAATGGTGTTCCCTTCTTGAGATCGCATTTTATATTTGATAGTAAACAAGTTTGATGTATTCATTCCTGGTGTTATGAGTAACCTTGTGACTGTCCTGTAACCTGACACGCATGATAAAATAATTGAATTATTGGCAGTTTTGTCGCAATCGCTTCAACTTGTTGGTTTTATTCAGTTTAGTTATTAAGACTGCATGAATTATTTGAAGTCGTCGAGCCTGCAATCGAGGTAAGTGATAAGACGTTAGCAATTAATGAAGTGGCCGAGTGGAGTAATAACATTGATATTGCATAGGAATGCATAGCACGAGTGACACGACATACCGTAGTACTTCTTATCGTATTATTAATAAGGCCCTCTTAGGATCTGCATTGCATTCACTATACTTCCTATGGTTGACTAGGTATCAATATTTATTATTTCTGTTGATTTACTAATAATGTTATAGTATATATTTTTAAAGTTAATAGCCGAAGAACGGTGAATATAAACTTTTCTAAAAACTATAGAACCTATAACAAATCTTCTAAATGTTGTTATAATACCTATTTGTTATTTCGTGATTTATTTTAATGTAACTAGTTGAAGCCTAACATCGGTTTTGTGACATGCGATTTCTCTGAGATTTACAAATTAGGTATATAATGATAAAAGGACTACAAAATTGTATTTTAAGTTACATTACAATCTTATTTCCTATAGTAATGGAGCTAAAATAATTTTGAAATAGGTAACAGTTTATATTTTTTATATTTACATTGATTCAGAAGGTGCCAATCATATTATAATGTGTTTTGACTTGTGATAGGCTAAAAAGCGTAAAAATACCTACATAAGATCTAGGCTAACTAAATTTGATTAGGTATTGTCCAACTGAAAAAATGTCATGTATTTTTATGTTAATACCTACATACAGACAAACATAAAAGCTCCTACTTTTTTTGGGAAGACGGTAAAAAACTAGATTGTGAGTCATAAAAAGTAATTTACTGATTTGCCTATCTTTAGACTAACTGACAAAGTATGATCATAGGTAATTAATCTATCCTAATATTATAAAGCTGAATTGTTAGTTTGTTTGAACGCGTTAATATCTGGAACTACAGTCAGTCTTATATCACCATGGCTGGTTATTGCAATTATAATATGAATTGCCAGTCAGTTCAATTCACGGCGTAAACTGTCTGGAAATAAGAGGTCAAAATACGGCCCCTGGTCCGATTTGAAAAATTATTTCGGTGTTAGATTAACTCGTTTATCGAATTAGGCTATAAGCTATTTATCATCGCGCTCGCGCTAAGACCAACAGTAGCGGTAGCAATGCGGATAAAACCGCGGGGCACAGCTAGTGTACATAATATTACTAGTTACTACCTACTTCATTACTGCAAGTTTGTGTTTCTAGTATTTTGAAATCTGAGTTAACTTGATAGTTTACGCTATTTCCTATAAAAAGGCGGAAATTCGTATGTGAAATAATTTACAGTGACCATAAACTATTGTTATTATTATTTATTACCAACTAGCTTCCGCCCGCGACTTCGTCCGCGCAGAAAAATTAAGATTTATTTATTTCTACGTATTTTTCCGGGATAAAAAGTATCCTATTTTATGCCCAGGATAATAAGGTATAATTATACCAAGTTTCATCGAAATCGAACCGTTAGTTTTTACGTGATGCCTTCACATACAGACAGACAGACAGACAGACAGACAAAAATTTTTTTTAATCACATATTTGGGTTTGGTATCGATCCAGTAACACCCCCTGCTATTTATTGCACGCCTCATAAGCGAAGCGTTGAGGTGGGTACTACTGTCACTTCGCGCAAAACATCTGATTTTTCAAACTTAAAATGTCTTTATGTATCATATAGACTACAAGCCCGCATAGGACAAAAATATGGGTCAAATGAACCACCAGGGGACATATCTAGAACGATAGCAGAGCAAAAAATAATAAGATTCATCACTATGCCGTCACTTGTAAGCTGTCCAACTGAGCGCAGATGAGAATTGAAAAGTACAGGTAGACTCGGTAAATTTTGGTCATATATTTTTGTACGGCATTCTTAACCATCGATAGATCCATTAAAAATAATAAGAAACCGCTCAGTGCCGTACAAAAATGGTGGTCCACCAAGTCGGAACTTTTATTTAATTTCCGAGAGTTACCGGGGGTAAATTTGGTCATTTGACCATGTACGGCATCTGTGTCATACTATTGCTATACTGCTTTTAATCCATTATTCCGCAACGCCGTACAAAAATCATGGGGACAAGGGGAAAAAATCGAGAG
>CAJQZN010032196.1:0-13689 GCA_907164685.1 Colias eurytheme | reverse complement strand
CTGGGAAATGCTGCAACACACCATGTTTACTCACGCACGTGTCAGAATCAACTGAACAAGCGACCACCAAGCGACGAACAGACTTGTGGAATGGTAACCACCTGAGCGGCGACAATGTCACGCGCGCTTACGACTTCTAGTGTCTTATGTTATTTAGATTTCTATGATTGTATCCAATTTTGAGTTTTTTACTTCAGAACTTTCGATGAAGTGAGCAGATTTGGATATTTATTTTTTTAAGCTGGTGCCTCACATGTGGTCCATTTTAATTTGGTTTAGTTCTGACAATTTCAAGGCGGTATAGGTTATTGTTAAAAAATATATGCACTATAAATACATTTGTATATTTTATATGTTTTCATTGTAATACAGGTGTTAGGTGATACCTACACTCGTTTATGTGAAAATGGCGTAGAAGGTCCAACATACCAGATAGTCCACAAGTATATAATGAACCCCAAGAGCCTCAGTATTGGTGAATTGTACGGGGAAGTGAATCTGCAGACCCTGGAATGGCATGACGGCATCCTACCACTGTCCCTCCGTACAGCTGTACAGGTAATATTTAAAAGTATTTTTTTTTTCACGTAAGTATATGAAAACTGTAGGTAAATTAATGGAAATATTTTGATAGAGTATTTCAGTTTATTTCAATGAAAATTTAAATTTAAATTCCAATAAATTATTGATGTTAAAACGTTAAATAGTTAAAACCATGCACGCTTTGGTTGTATTAATGTATACGGAATTTAAATATTGCTACGTTTAAAAATATAAACTTAGCTGGAGCTTTCGATATTCATTTATATTAAAACACGATCAACCTACATTTTTTGCATGTATATAATATTAAGTTAAAAGTTTATTATATCTATGTACATCTGCATTTCATAAAGTTTGAGACATTAGTTATTTGTTGAGGATAAACATACGACTTTTTCCTACTTATCTGCTATGAACGCAGTAGGCAATAATATCCTAATATTATTTATGGAACATGATAAAAGATTAGACGATTTAAAAGTCGAATGACTAGTCCGGTTCATCGCCCATTTTTGCAAGTGATTACTATCAAGCTAATTTTTCGTGAGTAGCTTTATTTTGATGAGATGCCCAATAATTTCATGTACGAAACTCTCGATTGTGGTAGCTTACAGAGGAAACAAGGATAAAATATTTTGATTTGATGGTTCTCGTATACGTCAGTATTACGTGTCAGCCATGTGTTGAAATTCATGGAAACCGCGCTGCCACCTACGTTCTCAGAATAGCGGGAAATTCTGCCGCCATTTTGTGAATTCTATGTGAGATGTTTCATGTGAAATAAAATTTTATATTTGATTTATTATGCATAATTTTAAATTATGTAAAAATATTATTTATTAGTTACTTACATAATTTATAAAGAAATATCTATCATTAATTCATTATTTATACACACATTTAATTTTAATAATTTATCTAATATTATATTCAGTTGTGCATAAAAAAGTTACCATAGAGTAGGTAGAGACAAATACAAAAAGTTGCCTTAACGGCTTATCAGCAATCGACCAAAAAAAAGCTTAGAAATAACATAAACATAAACTAAACTTTATCTTTGCAAACGGTTCGTATGTACTAAATCTAAAACAACATCAAATGTACATTTCCCAACAACCTGAAAAGGTGTCTTGGAACAATTTAACAGTTTTCGTTGCGTACTCTATAGCATATATTGGATTTCCTCCCAGATCACCCTCGCGCCCCACCAATCCCTCCCTCTGAATGCACTTGAAAATTGTATTTGCCTCAATAAGTCGTCCTGCAAATTTCAAAATGATCGAATCATACACTCGACTGAATAACGCACAAACAAACAAACTTAGAACGTTAGGACTTATAATCGAGAACTGTATCAATTTGTAAAGTTTGCGATGGATTATTTGAGTGTATCTTGCAGTACAAAGGGATTTTTGATTTGATGTTTTTTTTTCTATATCAATGCTAAAAAGCTTGTATTATACCTACGTAAACATTTTAAACTACTTTTTAGCCAACAACAAAAAGGTTCTGCTTTTTTACACATGAAAGTAATATAAATAGAACCTATTTTCTGTAAAAACAAACATTCATTTAATTACGGTAGTCTATAGACAATACGCATTACAATGTATGACGATAGAAAAACCAACAAAGGCGTCTAGATAATTAGTCTATTATTCCTTATCCGTGCACTAAGTATAGCACTGAATAATATTGAACCACCTGTTATTATAAAATTATAGAACCATTGTAACACGACTAGAGTCATTAAAATAACTGTACTGCATCGCAATATTAATTACATATAATGATATCTATTCCCCGTACCTACGCTTCAAAATTACGCTACAAATCGAACTTCTATCATTGAGACTTCTATGCTTTTGAGATTTCTAGAAAATTCTACGTTAAAACTACAATGTACGCTACATTTGAAAAGCAATTGCTTTGTTGTTTTTACCTATTTTGAAGATTACATTTTTTTAAGCAAATTTGGAAAAAATCTTTATTACCTTAAGTGACTTTTTTATATTTTATGATGAATACGTTTCACAGAATAAAACTTTATTGACCTATTTTAAAACGTGTTTCAATTCTCTACTGTAGGTTGACTTGTAAAACACCAGCAACCTCGCAGGACAGGATAGCTAAGCTGTTTCGTATAATAATTATCAGGGGCGTCTGAAAAATAGCGCGGTTTCAAACCTAAACTCTATTTATTTATTAAATTAGACTTCCTCTAGAAACACGTTTTGGACGGCAAATGCTGTGACCCAGCCTTTTCCTTCTTTGTAAGATCTATAACCAACTGTGTAAACTGATGTTATATAATATGAGAAGCATAATGAATCAAGCCACTGAATATTTATGGTCAAAATCTATGAACATTATTGTTCACACAGTGTGAAGAGCCAGACCACCAGTGGCTGATTTGCGACGGGCCTGTGGACGCTGTATGGATCGAGAATATGAACACAGTGCTCGACGACAACAAGATGCTCTGCCTGTCCAACTCTGAGCGGATTAAACTGACGCCCTATGTGCATATGGTATTTGAGGTGAGATTGCACGTTTGAATCGGATACACTTGTTAATGATGCTTTGTAGTTTGTGGAATAAACTTGAATTTATTTGATGATTTAATAATTTTAGAACATTGAATTGAGTGAATTGTAAACTTCTTAGAAAATTCTCTAAACCTATTAATATACAGTACACTCTAGTTCTAATAATGGTCCGGGATTAGGAAAATATACCTTCATCTGTTAGATGAAACAATTTTTATATGCTGATTTTAATATTATGAATTTACAAACGAACCTCTGCCGCCACAAATCATGTTCATAAAAAATTTATAAAATTTTCAAATATTCAGTGGTAACATTCTATAGCTATAATAATTTATATGCTTTATTGAAACCAAAAAAATAAGTCCATTAGAGCTTATTATCATTCGAAAATTTCCCTAACGCAAAATGGCGCCTATTATAGTCATTAGTCATAGACACGTTTCTCTAGGCTGCGATTACTATGTGCGGGGGTGGAATGGGTGCTTAATTTTTGTTTTTGGTCTCGTCTTTTAGATACTTAATTATTAACAAGAAATAACTTGATGGTAACTATATTAGAATCATATATCTTTTAATGACTTTTTCTTCTCCTAAAAGATAAGATAATATATAAAGATATATTATAATTATAAAAAGCACTTATTTTCTACCATGTTCACTTTTAAAGCTTAAAATTTTATTCGAAGTTGAAGTGATAATTACAATGTTCTCAAGTTCCACGCAAAGTTTCACATAGGAATTTTTCGTCAAAGGAATATTGTAGCAAGAAAATGTTGTAGCGGGGACATCCTCTTGCAGCGCAAAATGTTTTACTTTGCTATCAAAGTGGACATACTAATGGACTAATAGAATATTTACGGACAATTTTACAACATAGTTCCTAATTCCTTTTGACTTCCTCTAATATTATACTAAAATTATTAACTCGGACAATTAACTTGCTAGTAAAAATTTGAATGTGGTATGCAATATGGGGGTCTTCAAGCATAGAGTAAACAGGTACCTCCTAGGGAAGCGCGTACCTTAGGCCACATTCAGGCGAGATTGTGAACAAGCGTTTCCCTATTGAAAATGAAAAAAAGGGAATGTATGCCGAGCACACGTGTCAGAAGTGAAACTTCTTTGGCAAGATTCAAAAATACCGATCGTCGCCTTACTCCATGACTTGACGGTATTGGCATGACGCGACATTCAAATTAAAAATAAATAAAAGTACTCGAACGAAAGTCGATTGTAAATGCATTTCGTACGTAAACAAACCTCTTACATTAAAACGTCCCCTGTGTCCTTTGTTCTGAGACCTTCGAGACGTGTTTTGACGCTAATGTTTTGCTATTATCGCATTACAAGAATGGCGAGCATTTTTAATTAATAATTAGGGAATTAATTGGAATAAATGTTTATTATGATTGTTTTTAGTTCTGAACAGTAAATAAACGTCCAATTTATTTTAAATATTGAGAAAATTTCCCAATAACGAGTCGGTAATCCAAAGTCGGTAGGTAGTAAGGAAAAGCACGAAATAAATAGTAACAAATTTATTATAATTAACTCATAACATGTGTATATTGCTGTACCACTCTTCAATCGTCTTTCTATACACAAGCCTGGCCATAAGAGCTATTACGCACTGTCGACCAGTCGCTGGCGACTCAGTCGCCGGCGACTGTGACTTACTATAGTTTAAATAGGGGCTTGCGCACTTAGTCGTCAGTCGTCCAGGAGTAAGTCCAGTCGCCGGCGACTGAGTCACCGGCGACTGGTCGACAGTGCGTAATAGCTCTAATTGTATATTTTTCGTCCAAACTTAATTTTCAATACATTCAAAATCAATTCCAAAAAGCAGTCTTTACAAACCTCACTATATAGTCAATATGTGAACTCGATAATCGGTTCGTCAAACTATCGACAAATAACCTAGACTGAATGGTTTCAAATGCTACCAAATATGGAAATGTAATTCCATATTTGGTTGTATTACAAACGACTAATCACGTCAACATGATCCCCTGTGTTCGGTCGACGCAACCGCCGCGGGCCAACATCAGTCTCGTCTAAAACGTAGTCAAAACAACGTAGGTAATCCCTCAAACACGACGATTGTATTTCTAGCCCCTGTTTTGAACCCTAACTCTGTTTTATTTTTTGATATGCATCTTAATTAATAATACTAATTAATGAATATTAAAAACAAAAAACTTTTTAATTTTTTAATGTTTATTCGATATCTATTAAAAACAAATATACAAGGACAATTAATAGATATTATGTTTCAATATAGGTTACACTCAAAGATTTTTTCATTACAATCTTACGAAATATATTATCACTAAATGAAAGTATATAGAAAATTGAGCAAAAACTACAAACAAAAGATATCGAGTGCACAAAGTCTTAAATTAAAATCCTGCATGCATTCCACACAGCGCGGCGTGCCACAAGTTATTCAAGAGAGCTAGCTGGACATTTATATTTGTTTGATTGATCGATTTTGTGGAAAATACCCGCTCGCTCCCATAGGACAGAGGAATATTTTCTGATACATACGTCTTTATACTTAAAAAGTATCCCACAATTTTTGTAATAGTGAAATGGATTCTTCATTAACATTCGTTACAGTTGCTCACCTTTACATTAAAATCCTTTTACTATTGGCAGCCTGAATGATGGAGTATGAAATCTAACGAACTTATATACGTTGTCTATAAGATACCGACGTCATACTGCATGATTCTTTACAGTTTTATAATTAGTTTGTCAACAAATTTTGGTGGTGGCTTCTTTGCAAGATTTTATCCTAAAACTTTCATCACTCAAATATTCGTTCGCTTTTTACTCCTTGAAATTTCCTACGTCCATTTCCAAGGTATGGAATCTATATTATCTATCTATCAAAAATCGACAGTTCTGCGGTCTAGGAAAGCATAACAAAGATCGTTGATGTAAATTGAATGAAGAAAACGTATGCCATATATGTATTAAACTTATACCATAAAACACCAGGTAGCAGATTTGGCTCAAGCATCACCAGCAACAGTATCACGATGTGGTATGGTCTACATTGACCCTGGGGAGCTGGGCTATCTACCGTTTGTCAGATCTTGGCTAGCTGAAGGGATAGACAAGAATCTCTTCACGCAGGAGAACTCCGACTTTCTGTATGAGCTCTTCAAAATGTTGGAGGTTGGATTGACTCACGTGAACACTAAGTGCAGTGTTGGGATCAAACAGGTATGCGAGTATCCTTGTTCATATTTCTTGTAATTAACATTTTGAAATCCATATCATCAGTTGAAACAATCTACTTGGATTCACAATGATCACAAAATTTTGAGCTTAAAACAATTGAGTTATATAGAATTAAAAATTCGCTATTTGAATGTATGATCGTATTTGTTTTCATGTAGTTATGTTAGTATGTTAAAAATCTATTGAATAATTTAAATATTAACAGGTGGACATAAGCAAAGTATCAGCCCAGTGCTGTCTCATGACTGCATTGCTCTCTGAACCTGGCGAGAGATTTCCGGACAAAGCAGCGATCAAAACTTATATCGCGTACTGTTTCATCTTCTGCTATATTTGGTGCATCGGTGGGAACATTCTTGAAACCAACCGTAAAGCCTTCGAGGAAGTTGTTAAGAGGCAATTTGAGGCTTTCGAAGAGGCTGAGTAGTGAGTTTTATTCTTTAATCTCGTCTAAATTGCATTAATATCTCTGATATAATTTGATGGAAATTAAGGACTAGTCGATATTGACACGTAAGATCTTCATCATTCTGCAACCACTTACTATGAAGCTGCTTTACAATATTCTATAAACATTTATAATCACATTCAATCAAACGAGAACATATTATTGCGCTTATAATCCTTCTTTCCATTGGCACAGTTTCCCTCAAGGTTTCAACTTCTTCGACATGTTCATGGACACAAAGCACCGAAAACTCAAAGTATGGGCTGAAATCATCCCGGAGTTCTTGTACGATTGCAACAAGCCGTTCTTTGAAACCCTCGTGCCTACCATAGACACTGTACGATACGGATACTTGTTCCAGAAGCTTCTGGGCGTTTGTAAACCCGTTATGTTCACAGGGAATACGGGTGGGTAATGTTTTGTTTTATTTTTCTTTAGTAGTAATAATGGAGGCTATTATGGTTCCCTAAACGTGATAAGTTCTTTTTTTCGCGGTTCATAGTTCGTTACTCAGCATAATGTGAACATTTTAAGTATAATTTTCTTCTTCTTCTATCTTATTTTTTTTCCATTTTTCATGACACAGGGGTTGGCAAGACAGTGATAGCTGCAGAGGTTCTGAATAAAATGGCTAGCGGTGGTATATACATACCAGTTATATTAAACTTTTCCGCGCAAACTAGCAGTCCTAGGACTCAGGTATTTTGTTATGTTTCATGTTAAGCATTAAATATTTAGGAAATTAAACTCGACTCCCACTAAAGCTAAGCTTCTTCTGCTTCTATATTTTTACAATTAGGAGGTAATAGAACTCCGCTTAGAGAAGCGACCTCGCAAAGCAATAGGGGCTCCTCTCGGTAAGAAGGTGGTGATATTCATCGATGACGTCAACATGCCCCGCCTGGACGTGTATGGTGCTCAACCAACTATCGAGTTGCTGAGGTAAGTTCTAGAATCTACAATTACAGGCTTTGGGGTAACTGCATTTGTAGAGATGTTATAAAGTTACTGTGCGACGATTGTCAGATCAATTTTAGAAAGTATAAACTAAACGGTTATAAATAAAAATGATATTTCTATAGAAGAAATATCCGTGGATTATAGTTAACTTTCACGCACAAGCCAGAACACCATAGACATATACATACCTTCAACAGGCAATTCCTAGATTTCGGCGGTGTATACGACCGCGACAAGCTCTACTGGAAAGAGATCCTGGATGTCGTGCTATCGTGCGCCTGCGCACCGCCCGGCGGCGGGCGCAACCCGCTCACCGGCCGCTTCGTACGGCACTTCGCGATGTTCTACATATCGGCACCCAATTCTGAAGCTATGAAGACTATTTTTAAAGTCAGTGTTTGAGTTCAGAGTAATTTATTGTATGCACTTTTAGACCCACTATGATTTTCCCCAATACTAAGAAATTCAGAACTAGGTCAATCAATTTCCAGTTAATTTAAATAGAAGTCTCCAGTTGTGTTTCCTGACATTGCATTTTTTATATATAATAGTATTTTCTTTAACTTCATGTTAAAGAAAACATAATGATGGAATGTGATGAAAATCATAGTTAGGTACTCTTTTAATCTCAGTACTCCGCAACCAATAAAACATTTCTACCACAAGGCAATCCTCAAAGGTCACATGGAGGACTTTGTGTCCGAGGTATCAGTGCTAGGTGACCCCATTGTCAACGCGGCCGTGGACGTCTACCTCAAGATCTGCGCGGAATTGCTCCCCACTCCAGCCAAGTCCCACTATGTGTTCAATTTGAGAGACTTGTCGAAGTGCATGCAAGGGGTGCTGCAAGCCAATGCTGCATACATGAGATTGCCGCAAGCTATGTTGAGGTAGGTTCCAAACATTTCCGAAATTATGAAGAATAAACTTCTGACTTTTGTCTAAAATTTGACATTTACAGCCGCTCTCGAAACGTATTTTTCCTTCTTTTTAATGAAAATCTCTTATCTAATTAGGGTATCAAATAATTCAATTGATCATTCAATATAATATCACACAATATTAAGTGCCAATGAAATATACTCAATCGATACCGTAAACAAGTTGCATTCAGTTTTCATTTATTATTAAGAGAACGGCAAGAATGGAGACTATATTTACGTTTCAATCGATACGACAAATACGTTTTGAATTAAATAATTTAAGTCGTTTGTAGAACATGCGATGGAATATTAAATAAGAAAATAGAACGAATAAAAGAAATAAAAAAAATCATACTTTTCCAGCATTTTATCCAAAAACAAGAACACATTTTAGCCCGTATTTAGGCGTGATATGAATCCCAAATTTTAGATTGTTCTATCACGAATGCCTGCGCGTCTTCCACGACCGTCTCATCAACATAGAAGACAAGAGCTACTTCTACCACCTGATGTGCACAGTCTGCCAGAAGAACTTCCAACAACCGATCCTGGAGATACCAGAGGAAACTATCATAGAACAACCACCGGTCCTCCTTTTTGGTGACTTCCTGAACTCAGCTGTTCCCAAGGAGAATAGAACCTACCAGGAGATTCCAGATATACAAAAGCTGATGGTTGTTTTGAAGGTAGTTTCATTTTAATATATTTTAACAAATAGTACGATTTAAAAATTTGTTTATGGTTATCACAAATATGGTTCGTATGGGTATATATTATATGGTATGATAGTATGTTTGATAAGCAAATAGTATTAACTATTTTCATTCCGTTTTTAGTAGAGGAAAGAGAAATTCAAACAACGAATACATTACCAGATACTCAATCAAATATCTATTCTCTCTTAAATCTCCCTTTCAATAGTTTTCAAATTACACATTCAATTGACATTGAACTTTAACGTTTATTTCACACGATTGGATATAAAGTGCACATCCCGGGCCTCATTCCGCCCTGCATACAGTAAATTCCACATGTACATTTGATTCTTGTGACCTTTGAGACATATTGATTCCATTTGACCTTTAGTATAGGATCTAGCTTAAGGCTAGTTTGAAACTTTAAGAAAAGTCGATAGGATGAGTGTGAGCGATCAAATCACTAATGGGGTATCTTCTATCGCATTAAGAGATGTGTATTTCTTTGAAGTGAATTCTATCGAGAATGGATTTTTATACACTGAATTAGTATTGCTTTTTAATGTAATTTTTAGAGGCTTAATATTATGTCATTTAAATTTAAGATAATAAATGATGGATTTGTTTCGATTTAAATTTGTTTAAAGTATTCACTGCCAGATTTAAACTTAATTTTATAACTAAAAAAAATAACAATAATACATAAGTAGCATTTGCAATTGCATGATCTTGCATGCAACGATATAAATTATGTTATCAACATTAAATATTATGTTTACAATATTCTGCCATTTTTTTTTACAATACTTTGGGGAAAAATTGGGAAATTGATAAAATATCAAATGCTGTTATCCCAATGCTCTGGGCAGGAGTACCTCGAAGAGTACAACTCGACGGCACGAGCGGAAATGAACCTGGTACTGTTCCGTGATGCGGTGGAGCATGTGGCCCGCGTGGCGCGCGTGCTGCGCGCGGAGCGGGGCCACAGTCTCATGGTGGGGCCCGGGGGCTCCGGGAGACGCTCCGTCGCGACGCTTGCGGCGCATGTTAATGAGTGCAAGTTAGTAATGTAGAGATACTAAGATATAAGGAGAGAGGAGTGGGGCTACAACCGTATGGTGGGGCCCCGAATTCCGGGGGCCCCGGGTGACGGTCTACTATATTAACTGTATACTAGCGACGTACGTCAATTATTGCAAAAAAAATGAATTGGTGCTTTATAATCAATGATCTTAAACATATTATTTTAGGGAAAATTTCTTAATTAATAAAATAATTTAGTATGTAAATCATAGTGTAAATGGTATTCGCTAAAAGACCCTTTTATAAGTTTCTTATTCTTAAGTCTGATTTCAATTTTTAAAGATCGTTTTGATGATTTTGAATTTACGTCCCTATCGTAATCGTAATCGTAATACATATCGTATTAATTCTGTCATACCCTGATCGATAGTTCAGTCACCTGAATAGTACATATGGATAGCCTCCGGCGTCCAAACATCAACAATCCGTTATTCGAGATGAACATATAGGGCTATCATCAAACAAGCATATTACCTTCGTACATAAACCGTTGTTCATAATATTGTTCAACAGATTTTCATGAATTTAACTCTCATCTCATGATGTCATGTCTGACATCTCTGACTTCTCTATACGGTTTTTTAAGCTGCTAGTTGTCTTTGAATATTATTGACTCTTCGTAGCGAATTTAAAACCATTGCACAAAAGTAATTTAAATGGATAGGTTCCTATCACAATAAGGTTTTTCAGAAAATATAAATTTAAAATTTTTCTCTTTGCCAAAGACTTTTCTCTCATGTAGGTGTATGGGTATGGAGTTGAAGCGAAACTACGACACTCCGGAGTTTCACGACGATTTGCGTAAGATGTACATGAGAGCGGGCGTCAGCTGTGAAGACACTGTTTTCCTCTTCACCGACACTCAGATCACCAAGGAGGAATTTCTAGAGGACATCAATAACATGCTCAACTCTGGTTTGTTTTCCTTCAACTAACGTGTCCGTTAATATTTATTTGCTGTAGGTACCATTTTGGTGAGTAGACGTTCAGTGTTTGAACTGAGAGTTTCGGTTATAAGTGGATAATTTTTATAATTATGCTTTTTCATTTTTTATCTTAGCTTTACGTGTTTGTATACAATCTTAGAGTTGAAGGTGTCGTTCCACAATCAAAAAAGACATGGCTTGATAAGCCTAGGTGCTTAACTAACCATAAAACTGCCTTGTAATGTTTTGGGTATACCTGTGAAGTTTTGTAGGAAAATAAAGAATAAACGACCAGTAGTTGATTTGCTCCAATAAATGTTTCTGGGAAGTATATACATGTATGAATTAGGACAGTTGTAGTTTCGTTATCTCGCAGGCGAGGTGCCCAACCTCTTCGAGGGTGACACCTACGAGCAAGTGCAGAGCGGGTGCCGCAACGACGCCGCGAAGACCGGCATCAATCCAGCCGACCGGGACTCGGTGTACTACTTCTTTATCAACCGAGTTAGGGCTAAGCTGCACCTCTGTGTGTGCATGAGCCCCGTTGGTGAGGCGTTCCGGTGAGTTTTGAAATTGGAAAAAAAATTGCTTTTTTTGCACTGTTGCGCATTGTAATGTTATGTTTATATGCTGTGTCGATTTTAAGAGTTGATAGATGTGGTAGTTGATAAGATGGTATTCTTGCAAGTTACAACTTTTTTATTGTTTTTTTTTTATGTAAAATATGTTGATATTATGGTAAAAGTGTGAATGTATATTGTAATTTGAACAAATAAATATAATAATATGTAGATCTTTGTCTATTCGTTAACCTTTTCTTATTATGTAAAATAAAATATAATATATTATAATAAAAAATAAATAATTATTACCTATATCTATAATAATCATAATCATTATAGATATAGGTAACAATTATTTATTTTTTAATATAATGTGAATATTATCATAATGATCGTCGTCTTATTTTACGTCAACCTCCCAAACACCAGTAGAAGCAGTGAAAGTTTATGGAATATACGTATAATATTGCATTTTTTAACATAAAACTAGCCTTCAAATGCTCATAACGGGACATAATTTAAAATATGGGATCAACCGAAGGTATAGTAATTGGCGGCCTTCTAGGCAAGTACACTCATGAAGACAAGACTTAAGACAAAATAATATTTTAATTTTGGTTAAATAATTTGTGTAATGTTGTAAACGCTGGTTATGCAAAACCAAAAAGTATTTTCTTCATGAGTGCCATCTTTCGTAAATCGTATTGTACTATTCTTTAAAAAAAAGAATCGTCAAAATCACCCAATCGAGCCGAAAGTTCTGATGTAACAAACCAAAAATAAATACCACCCCCTTTTTTAAGTCGGTTGAAAATACGAACGATGAAATCAATAATAAAGCAGAGGCGTAACTCTATTGGTGGTAACACTTATTCGTATAACATTTTACTTGGAAATTTATTATAAATCAGGCTAAAATAACAGAATATTGTATCTGTAAATTATGATTAACCAGTATTCTGGTAAATCTATAAATAGTTCGTATCTATTTATTATACATCTAAATTATAAAGAAGTATTCGCAGAACATCATTTTCTTGGCTAGTATTGTATAAAAAATATCTCCCTACAAAGTGGTAAAAGGAATACCGACATACTTTAAAGAACACATTTTAAAAACGTTTCAAAGAAATGGCATTTATGTAAAGTAGTCTAAAATATCGCTTTAATTTTATATGCAGTTACATCGTGTGTTTCACAAAGAAAAAATTGTCTAAAGGTGGAAGTTCATATTCGCCTTACGGCCTTAGAGAATTTCAAAATGCTTTTTAGTTCTGCGTCAAAGGGGAAGACGAATTTACGATTGTAAAGCAGATTTTTAAGCTGTAATGAGTGTTCGATGCTAAATTAGATAAAATAGATAACAGAAATTAAATGACAATGTATATTATTACATAAAAATGTGAAATTCAAAGAAAATTACATTTAAAATTTGATATTTCTGTGCCTCCAGTGAATAAGGGAATAACTCAAAAACAGCACTTTTCAGGAGAGACAAAAAACTATATATCAATACTAAATCTTTATTAATTCAAAATTTTAAGCTTGTATGTGTAAGATATGATGTTAGACTATATTTTTACATATGAACACATATTGTAACAACCCCATAAATATACTTTTTTCGTGTTTTTTTGTAGTTGTGGCCTTATGAACGAGTACTTCATGGAATAACTCAATGTATTCACATAATTTTTTTTTACTCTTTGCAATATAACGACTTATGCCCTTATGCACTATGTTCATA
>CAJQZN010032185.1:0-32953 GCA_907164685.1 Colias eurytheme | reverse complement strand
AATAATTCTTTTTTTATTATATTCCTTGAAGTACGAGGATGGTTTTTATGTAGAGAAAACGTAAATATGTACCACGGGCGAAGCCGGGGCGGACCGCTAGTCTTATATATAAAAATGAATCGCAAAATGTGTTGGTAAGCGCATAACTCGAGAACGGCTGAACCGATTTCGATAATTCTTTTTTTATTATATTCCTTGAAGTACGAGGATGGTTTTTATGTAGAGAAAACGTAAATATGTACCACGGGCGAAACCGGGGCGGACCGCTAGTTACTTTTAAAATTAAGATTTACAAGTTTCAGACTATTTATAAGACTTAAAGAATCTGTTAAGATTAGAAAATATTTACAATTATTTACACAACTAATCAATCTTAAAGCTTCAAAAACTGCATATGCCTCTGCTGTATAAATAGAGCACTGTTGATGTAGAACAAAGCTTTGAGCAGTACCCCTTTGGGGATCATACACTGCACTTCTCACATAACCTGTACCTTTACTACCATCAGTGTAGACTGTATAATAGTTTTGGTTCTCTTCTAAGAATGCTAGAAAATCAGAGTTGTTATCAATTGTCCTAGATAAAATTGACATTGGATGTATAATACTATTGAATGAATGAGTGTAACATGACCAGTGAGATTGTTTTTTGATATTTGAACATTGAGATTTTATTTCCAGGAAAATATGGCACAAAGTTGGGCATATACCTTTTAGCAGATCATTAGGTGAAGTCAGTGGACCATCTGTGCTTATTAAATGAGGTGAGGTGATTTTATTTATAATAAGGAGATTATTTGATGATAGTAGTTTTAAACAATATCTTTTTGCAAGTTTGATTCGTCTCAATAACAGAGGCATAATATTTGTTTCAACTTCCATGGCCCTTATGGGAGTCGAACACATTGCCCCTGATATGATCCTCAAAGCTTTGTTCTGTATTATATCCAGTTTATGAGTATGAGTGCTATTTAAATATGCCAAGGAACTATAGTCAAAATGACTTCTGACTATGGATTTATATAAAATTGAAAGTATTTTGGGATCAGCACCCCATGCTACACCTGCTAGACATCTCAAAATGTTAACACCATTTAATGCATTTCTAGATATATGTTTAATATGTTCTTCAAATGAAAGCTTGTGATCAATTACGATACCTAAGAATTTGTGGGACATTACTCTTGGAATAATTTCACCATTAAAAACAACATTGATTAGTGGTGAATCCTTACCAAATATCATTACACTACTTTTAGCAACATTTATTTTTAAATTTAATTTGTGGTGATAGTAGTTACTCAACTGCCTTAGAGCAATGTTAACATTACTAATGGCTACGGTTAAATTCACATCTGAACTGTACAATGCTAAATCATCTGCAAACTGAAGTATATTTACATTTTTAGTATTTACATATTTACATATCTCACAAGTATACAAATTATATAATAAGGATGATAAAGTTGCACCCTGCATAGTACCCTTTGAGACAGTTTTGGGTCCATGTAAGATATTGTTATGCTTAACATATAATATTCTATTATTAAGAAAATCATAAATCCATTTACACAATTGTCCAGGTACACCTGCATTGCTTAAAACCTTCACCAGTATGCCAGGATCTACATTATCAAATGCACCTTGCACATCTAGAAATACACAAACTGTGTGTAATCTCTTGTCTTTTGCATTTTTCAGATCACTTATAAGAGAAACGAAACTGTCAGCACAACTTCGTCCTCTGCGGAATCCATATTGAACATAAGGGATAACACTGTTCGATTCTGCATACCAATCAAGGCGAGTTTTCACCATGTTTTCAAATATCTTTCCAAGACATGACGACAGTGAAATTGGACGATAGGAACTAGCCTGTTCAGGTGGTTTATCTTTTTTAAGTATAGGTAGAACACATTGAGTTTTCCATGAACTTGGTATTAACTTTTTATGCCAAAGATTATTAAGAACATTCAAAAATAAATTTTGTATTGATTCAGGTAGATGTTTAATCAATAAATATGGAAAACCGTCTAAACCAGGACTAGTATTTCTCCTAGATTGTAAACTCATTAGGAATTCAGACCATGAAAAAGGATCCAATAAAAACCGTGATTGCGGATTTTCATTATTAATATTAAAATAATTGTCTAATTGAACCCGGTCAGTCAAATTGGTGCTATCTGATAGTCTATCCAGTAGTGGTTGCACAAATTCATCTTTATATGACTTATTACTAATTCTGATATTCTTAAATCTTTTAATCAGATTCCAGATTTGACTGATGGGAGTAGTTCTATTGAAACTGTTACAGAAACTATTCCAGCTAATTCTTTTTTGCTCCTTGATAGTCCTTTTTTTTAAAGCATCTAATTTTTTATAGTTAATGTAATTATTAATGGTTGGATCATTTCTGTACAATTTCAATGCTTCATAAGATTTAATAACAGATTGTTCACAGATGCTGTTCCACCAGGGAGCTGGTGGTCTACTCCTGAAGTTGGTCCTGGTGAATCTAGGAATCACAATTTCTTTGAGTTTATCAAGCCGATTACAGAACTCCTCATAAGATTTCATCGGGTTCTCTGCACTGACTATCATGTCTTGGAAGACTGAATATGAGGTTTCTGCATAATGAGTCCAATCAGTTTTGTTATATAAAAATTTGTCAACATGTTTATTGATTGTGTATCTTTCAATGCACATAGTAATGTCTGTGATGGTTGGGTAATGATAACTACCCATAGGATCATCATACACAGACCACTCACAAAGTGGGGTCAATTCGGGGCTAATAAAACTGACATCTATTGCTGAAGGATTGCGTGTAGGATAATTTACAGTAGTGAAGCTACCATTATTCAAAATACATAAATCATATTCATCAATTATATCATACAAGTTTTGACCACGAGCTTTAGTAGATAGACATCCAAAAGCAATATGATGTGCATTGAAATCACCACTCACAAAAAGAGGTTTTGGTAAATCTCTTATAATATTGCGCAATCTGTTCATTCTTATATGTCCGCTTGAGGGAGGGCAATACACACAAAGAATAGATAGTGTGGTATTTTCTGTATATAAACTTATTGCTATATTTTGTATATCTTCATAAAAAGAGGTATTTAAAACGTTGTATTTCAAATGTTCCTTAACTAATATTCCCACACCATTACGAGCATTTTTAGAATTTCTGTTGTAAAAATTGTAATTAGGAATATGAAATGATTGATGATCTTTCAACCATGTCTCATTTAATATAGAGCAGGCTCCAAGGAGATGTTCGTTTGCAAAAATAGCGGACCTAAATCTGACATCTGATATATATTGTATAGGTCCCAGACATCCTATAGACAGATGTTGCCAACCAGTTTTGTGGTCCCCCTGCCCGCACCCCGGTAATTAAATATGGCATACAAAGAAAAAAATAAAAATTTCCAAAACATGCCGTGTGGGGTATCAAATGAAAGAGCTTATTGAGTAGATCACGAATATATAGCATACTATATACATTTCTTACACTTTCTCTAAGATTTTTTAGAAAATTTACGAAAATGGTCCATTTTTGAGTTAACTTTAAACCACTATAGATTGAAAACTCATGAATATATTTTTTAAATTATTATTTTAAATAATTAACAATAGTCCATTGTTTATGATTCAATAGTTCGTAATATAATATAAGTGAGCTATGTGGTGGATTTGATGAAAATAACTATATACTATATGAACTTGAAAATATACTCGCCATCTTTGAATGCTCCCCCCACTCCCCCATGCAACTATTTCACTGTACGAAATATTGAATCGTAAACAATGGACTATTGTTAATTATTTAAAATAATAATTTAAAAGATATATTCATGAGTTTTCAATCTATAGTGGTTTAAAGTAAACTCAAAAATGGACCATTTTCGTAAATTTTCTAAAAAATCTTAGAGAAAGTGTAAGAAATGTATATAGTATGCTATATATTCGTGATCTACTCATTAAGTTCTTTCATTTGATACCCCACACGGCATGTTTTGGAAATTTTTATTTTTTTCTTTGTATGCCATATTTAATTACCGGGGTGCGGGCAGGGGGACCACAAAACTGGTTGGCAACATCTGTCTATAGGATGTCTGGGATCTATACAATATATATCAGAAGTCAGATTTAGGTCCGCTATTTTTGCAAACGAAACTCCACTGAGAGTCCGGTCTAATAAACATATATCAATATCTTTTTCATTTAAAAATTTTGTAAGAAGAGGTTTTTTGTGATTTGCACCTTGGACATTGAATTGCGCAATACGTAAAGAGGGAGTTCTATGAGATTGTGTATCCATTATGTTGACAAATTTTTAATGAGGACATCTTTAATTAATGAAGAAGTAATTGGTTCATTATCACTTTTATTGCCTATTTGGACCAGTGTGTGTACTAGGGCCATAAGTACATCACTGTTTCCAATGATTTGTGATTTTATATCGTGAATATATTTTACATTCTTTAATACAGGTTTAATATTTACAGACTTATTTACAGGTTTTTGTACAATATTTACATTTTTATTTACAGGGATGCCACGCGATGGCAGAGAAGGGAAGTCAGTACTTTCCTTTGTCTTAGCAACACTAGCATAGGTAATTTTATTTTTCTTCTCTAATATTTTATTCATTTTAATGGGACATACTTTAGAAATAGCTAAATGAGGTCCACTGCAATTCACACAGCAAATCTCATCTGGTCTATTGCATTCTTTATATGAGTGATCACCTGAACAGATTGAACACCGCTGTTTGCCATTACATATATTAGCAGAATGATTAAATTTAAAACATTTGTAACATTGTTGAAGAGGAGGAATATAATCAAAAACTCTATATGAGAATAAATCATATTGTACGTTCTCCGGTAAGGAATTTGTCAGAAATGTGATACTGACAGTTTGTGTTCCTACTAACTCATGTCCTACTTTTTTCATAAATCGCCTAACTGCAATTATTTCATATACTGAGGTTAACTTTGTAAACAATTCTTTATTTGATAGATTAGTTGGTACGAATCTGATTATTCCAGTCTTTTCTATTTGTGCTGCTGGAATGTATGCTTTTATGTTGTATTTTTCCAGGAAGTTGCCGTGGTTGAGAAAATTATTAGCTGTATTGTGCTGGTTGAAGATCACAACTATTTTATTCGCGCTAATACGCCTCAGTGATATCACACCTTTAATATTACTAAATATATGATTTAAATAGACTGGACTTTTATTTCCTATTCTTTCTTCTTTGTTTTTACTTTCCACAAATACTTTGAATTGCATGTTTATGTTACTATCCGGATAGAGTCTTTTATAATTTGGTTTACGGAAAGGTAGAAAAGAGGAGTCACTCTCACCACCGCCGCCAGTACCCGAAACATCTCGATCTTCTGGATGTCGTGGTCTCTTCTTAGATTTGGGCGGGTTATCGCCGCCCCCCTCATTTCCATCCATTTTTTATGAATACGCTATATTAATGTTCTAATTTTTAACTTATTTACACTTATTTATGAAGAAATTGTATTTAATTTAATTTAAATTTCAAAACTATGAACCGCGCTTTTTCAAATTCCCGCCAAAAGTCCAATACTGACTGAAATAACAATCAACGATGCAATTATTATCCATAGAAAAAATCTCTGTTTTACCTCGTGCAACACGATGAGACCCCATGCGATGAAATTACAGTGAATGGAAAATAATAATTATAAGTAATTTTTAATATAATATAAAGTATTTCTTTAGATTATTACGGTCTTAATTCACAAACGCTACTTTATAAAAACAAAATTCAATGTAATCGCGAAGCCCGTGCTGAATCATAACATCTTAGTTCTGCCACAGATAATACAATATATACAATAGATAAGTTTCTATCACAGATACTACAATTGCTCCTTTATCAAGTTCTGTTACAGATAATATAATACCATACTATCTTCTGCGTTAAATAATGAACGAATTAAAAATTACTCGCCACTGGTGTTAATTAGAACTAGATAAAATTGGTTTTCAAGCTGCTCAATGATCCATTGTAGTAACGATGTCGGGTGCACTTTGTACCGCAATGAGTCGCGCGTCTTTGTCCCGCGCGGGGATGTAATGGCGGGAGAATTGATTGGATTTTTAAATTTTTTTTTTTCGAGGAATTCGAATTAGGAGATGCGGCAGATAATATTTATATTCATATAGTTGTACTATTTATGTGAAAAAATATTTGAATCTTTTTGATATACCTAAAGCTATTTGTTTAGTGTTTTTAATAAGTAGGTATCTGAGTGAAATAATGTCTGTGTATTGCAAGTGTATTGTAACGCCAATCATTAATTGTAAGTTGGATTGCTAAAAATGTATACCTTTCTTCGCCTGATCATTTCTTTGAACAAAAAGTGCAGCGCATATCGTATAAAATATAAAACTGGTGAGAAAGTTTTATTCACATATTATTATTGCAAAACATATTTTTCTTTCATTTCAAACAAATGTTGATGTTGAACTAAAAATCCACAACTTTACACACGTTAAACAACATTGCTAGTACTAAGAAGGCTATTAAATGCAATTAATTATGTTGGTAGAAATATGTACTTCCAAACAAGAAAACGTATTCGTATGAATATACGAGAAAAAATCTATAAGTTTCCCGTAAACCCACGGGCAACTAAGTGGCGGTAATTATTTCGACAATGAACACGAGTAGACAGGGCTGCATTAATTTCATTTAGGGCGCCATATTCTGTTTTTGTTGTTAATACCCATGTTTGAAGTTTTCGCAGATAATTTACATCAAAGGTATGGCCGTTTGTATGAAGTTTATAACATGTTTTATGGTTGTATAGATTGTCTAATCTAAAAATGAACGCCCCTCCACTAAACTTAATTGTTTCAATGTGTGAGGACAAATAATTATTGAACCACTTTTATATGTGTGCGCGCGGCGATTCTACTTCAAACTTTGACTTTCGCGCACTGATTTGTCAACTAATCGGGCGATCAGTTCAGGTGCCTAGCATTGTATGGCGGGGAGAGTGCGCTATGTACGGAATGACACGTCCGTTCTGTCGTGCATCGCGTCATTTATGCACTAGTTGGCCAACTGGTCCTGTCGTTCGGGCATGGACAGGACTGGAGGACTGAACGACCAATGAGGCAGACCAATTTGTGTGTATTGCGTCTATACACGTACTTTGAATGTGAGCGTTAACACAGTGGAGGGGCGTTCATTTTTAGATTAGAGCATCTATAATTAATTTATATTATGATTGTGAGTTTGTGAAAAGGGATTAATGAATGGAATGCTACTTTGAAATGTATTTAAGTTATGAAAAGGTTAGGTTATAATTAAAACATAACAATTTTAGCTACTTTTATTTTTCTTATTTATGCAACAAAACAATAAAATTTAATAAAAGTTTATAATGCATTGCTTATATTATTCTATATCCATAATCCGTTCTACCAAGCAATAATTTTATTAATAACCATTGGGACAACAGGTCACATACTAAATATTTAATTTGAAATTGTCCTCTATTTCAGAAACTTCTAACGCTACTCCGTTACAAGCATGCAATACTTGCCAAAGCACGCTCGTCTATATATTACATATTACCAATTTATCCAGTCCCTAACTGCAAACTCGAGGAAAACCGGGGCGCTAACTAGCTTTGAACAAATACGATACTGGTAAAGGCTTGTACGATGACTTGTTGGAACTTTTTTTAATATACCACGCGTATACACAATGGTAAAATAATGAACATGTATAAAGTTGGCATTCATGGAACAAGGTTTGTACACTTGCAATGTTTTCACTATTTATATGCGCTTGTGATCACATAATTATTGAAATGAAACTTCTTTACGCACGTTGAGAATGAAAATATGTCAATCGCGTCATGGCAATCATGGAGAAGGCGACGATTTTGGTATCTTTGAATCTTGCCAAAGAACAGTTCACTTTCACTTTTGACATGTGCGCTCGGCACACACGCTCTTTTTTATTTATTTTTCATATATTTAAATTCTATTAGACTATCAACATAATATTCAATTGTTTAGAGTCAAATGGGCAGAATTGCTCATAGATACTCAATGCATTTAATTACATAGCTTGTTACACTCAAACCTCGCTTCAAACTCAATTTATTAAAGGTAAGATGTACGTATCATATTATGATAGCAGGCCCGCAGCGCACTCTGTCTCCGTCCATGCTATTATTTTGAAACCCCACGATGTATTTCAGTGCCAAGTGTATTATATTGCACAATTTTAGATGAACATCTCAGTTTTCAAATTCCCGCTTGCATAATGTCTCCAACCACAATTTCCTTTAGGTTCTCGTTTCAAGAACAAATATAAAAACACATTCCGTTGATTTATTTCGGTGTTAAGTTACTGCGCAACGGCTTGCTTTAGTACCTACTGTTACAGAAATTAATATTGTACTGCAGTGTACGTCTTTCTTGGAATTTCAGTTTACGAAGTATTTATTTTAACGGGTTTTCTTAAAATTTTAACAAAACACGCTTCTTGGTGCCCCTAGATTTAATGAACGTTTTAAATGATTGATCATTTGATTTATGAGATAATTGATATTACTGCTGTTATTCAAAGTTATGGAGATATTTTTTTAAACCTTAATTAATACTTTACATTCGATCACAATAAATTAAAATCTTAAGAAAGTATTGAGATAAATGAATGGGCTTAAAATGTAAAGAGGTTTATTGTCGTTGAATTAGCTACGATACAAAATACTGCGGGTTGATTTGGACTGCCTCCAATGGGACAGAGAATGAATAGGGTAGAGATTTGGAGATTCATTGGGAGGTAGATGATTCGTAATTTTGGTAAAAGAGAAAATTATGATTAGTAGAGATTACTAGAATTATAACTGAAGTGCGTAGAATCGGGTCTGATGAGGTCGGTTACATACAAAGATACAGGTGAAGAATAAAAGCATGTTAAAAAAAAAAAATATCTATGCAATCAAGTGATGAAGAAAATACTGTTCAATCTATAACAAAGCTAGAACTTGACCAATCTTATATAAACAATATCCATAAAAGGTCCCATAGAATTCCACAACATAAAAATTCCTAACCATCATCCCAAATATTTCGTTCATATTTAAAAACTCTATTATTTTATTGATAAAAATAAGCATTTTCTCTTTGAATATTAAAATTACATTTATGAGCCTAAATTAAATCAAAATTCTTCACTTGTATATTTCCATTCATCATATTATTATGTTAAGAAGTCAGATTGTTTTATAGCTACAAATAACAATGATAATTTCAAAGAATGTGGATATCACGTGGGTGGATATTCCGCGAACACAAGATAAAATAAAAGCTTTAGAAGTAAATTAATTACATATTAAATAGAGACTGAGCGCACTTATTAAATTATATTATCAGCATGTTTATTTTGTTATGTTATGAATTAGTTAGCATCCATCTTGCTTCGTATTTAATGTATTCATGAATCATAGAATATTATCGTACATAATATGAGATTAAATGTTACATACATTATCATATTACATTAATATTGGAGAGGCAATCTCTGGAAGTACAAGTGAGTTTAGAAGTATCTGGTATTTTTAAAACGCACGAACATGTCATTAACCAACACGAAATTTAATTTTAAAAATGTAGCACAGAGCAATTCTTGTACGAGACCATTTCCAGTCTTACTTCCGAATGCATTTTGAATTTCTCTAAAAGAATTAAGTAGTATACTTCGCAATAAAACTGCAGATGTCGGTCTTGTTAAATTTTACAAAAAGCTTTAGGAAACGTTAATATTCAGAGAAGTTTGAGGTAGCGAGAAATTCGAATCGTGCATACCTACTCAACTTTCCAATTGTTTCGTAAAGTGACTGCTTCCATTCATAGTTATTTTCGCCGGTCTTAAAATTGAAGGTGCTATTTTTACTTTGTTTATTGCCCTCTTGTTTGACAACTGCTATACAAAACTGTTCATTCATTCTCCGGTTCAAGAGATCATATTATCTCTTGAAAAGTATACAATTTAACTCTTATATTTTCATTTTGCGGACTATTATATTTTCGTATTCATAAATGACCATGTTCTATTATAGACACGGCATAGAATGTCGTATTCTATGAATTAATTACCTCATTAATTCATAAAATAGGAAAAAGTTCAATTTTATTAGTTGAGTTTTCAAAGAAGAATAGAATAGTATGGCATGACAATTTTTTTATTGACTAACATTTGCTATATATACAAATTTCATATTTGACAACAGCTTCATCATCAAATAAAAGTGTAATATTGCAGCATCAAAGTGATGTGAAACTAGTTGAAAGAAATGTATTTATAGCCAACATATTAATAAACAAACTAAATAACAAACATTGTTTGTTGAACAAGTGTGTATCTGACGTCTGTAAAAGCGTGTTAAAATACACAACGCGAGATTTTTACTTTGAGATTCAGTAAATATTGCAGTAATATATATATTATATATATGTATAATTATATAATATACCTATATCTTCATACGCTTTGTAGTTAGCACAAAGAAATGTTCCCATACATACTCCTCTATTCGCTTCAAGCATGCGTGCATCTGACGGGAACTTACCTGAAACAATGATGTACATGTTTTATAAGTTAATTGGTTATATTTTATGTAAAATAAACAGTTAAAATAGTGTCTTTAATATTGTTACACGATATAACTTTATAGAATAAGTACCTATTGTATTCTTCATTATTTATCTTTTATAATGGTCAAACGTGGTGTATCAAAATTGGTACAGTAATGCATATCTATTATCTCGAGAGAACCTTATTAAACATCATACGCAAAAACTTGAACAATATAGTCCATTTCTTATCTAAAACATAAGAGAAAAATTCGAGCGTATTCACAAGTGACACATCAATGATACCGAACACAAGAGCGTATCACAAATCAAAGCTTTGCCAACAGCGACAGTATACCAAGAACAAATCCCAAACAGCCGTGCTCTTAAAAAACAAAAGAGTCATACAGGCGTTCCGTCAGGCTCTCGAAAAAAGTATAATGATGGAAGCCCAAGGGCCATCGATACGGTGCAGTATAATGGCCTCTACGCCCTCATTAAAAAGGCCAATGCGCCTCACTGCGGTATTCAGTTTATTAAATTCATTATTTTTTAAGTAATGACTACAATAACGTGTGCGGAGGTACGAAGTTTTAATTAAACAACAGAAGAAAATGCTCGGCCGTTCTTGTTGCCTAGTATGTGCCTACCGTTTTTTCGTAAACGCCGTATTTTATATTAGGACAGGAGAAACTAACAACTCTTAGTCCCGAAAAATGCGTCGATTAATAGTTAATTCTATTAAATAATTTGTACAATAAATAACATTCAGGAAGGTATAGACTTTTTTGTATGGTGTTGATCTAAAATGATTGTTTGATTTTTTTTATTAATACTCTGTAAAGTAATCGCAAATCATTTTTTATTGGTTTCTCCGTCTACGCTGTAGAACGCCCGCGCAAGTTGTCAGTTGCGTCTCCGCCACAGGTCTCCGCTAGGAGTACTAGTGTTCTATGCCCTTGCGTTAAACAGTAGTTACGAAGAGACGTCAGGCATCTTAATAAAAATTAATAAGTTTTTTTCAAAGCTTTGCTTCAAGTACTTATAAGTAATGTCACATCTACTACTAGGATCTTGACTAGGATAGTAGGAACCCTATCATGGAAATAGAGATTTAATAAAAGGTCAGCAATTTAGTTTTTTTAAATGAATTTGTTGTTATATAAATCGTAATGCGATATTATATAAGTTTGATTCGATCTTAAATTACGATTCGTAATGGTAAGTCCCTCCAAGGTATAAAGCATGAACTAATGAACATGAATAAAAAGGACTGGATGGTTCTTTTTTACTATTGCTACTGCAATATTTCTTACTTAGTAAAATGATTTTGTAGTATTAGTATTATTATTTATTTATAAATTACATATGTACCTATATAACCATGAAATAAATTTTTACTATGTTTAATTTGAAATCTATACGTTTCACATTATGTATTAAGTTAAATCACGAACTACTTATTCATTATCTAAAACGATTGAAACTTTACAGAGTAGGTTTCGTATACTTGCTATAGCTCGAGGGAGTTCCCAACTAGCCGTATCAAAGAAAATCTAAAAGGAAATTTAATATCCCGTAACAGAATTGAAGTGCTCAAGGATTTTCGTCCTAAACGATTGCACAGAGTACATTGACCGTTATACAGGGTGTCCCAAAAAGTAGTGATGAACGGAAGCTGGGAGGTAGAGGACCTAGAGAGCTATCCGAATCACCCCCATGTATGTTATGCGATTTTTCGTATTTTCGGAGTTATGACGTTTTTTTCAATTTTTCATCTATCGCTGAGTACGATGAGATTTTTATTTATGGTGACGTGACTTATTGCGCTAGATGCTTGATTTTTTTTTGTGTGGTAAGCTGAAAGATAGGCCAATTCAGTATGGTAACATTTACTATCGTTAGATCTTCGAATGGAATAAAAAAAGAATTAAATGCCAAGAAAGATAAAATTACCCAGTATGTTCACAACTTCAAGGGCCCATAAAAAAATAAAATCACATAAAAAAAGTTTTCCATTTGGCTTTTAAAAACTCGCTCTATCTATCAGGTAGCTACCCTGAAAATTTCATTTTATTATTCAGAAGGCTTCAATCGAAAAATTGAAATCTAAATGAGGTAAGTGCAAAAATTGAATTAACATGATGATTAATAAAAAGCTAGCTAGTTTTATATACATTGACCAAGCATTGACCTATAATTATTATCTAAGTAAGTGTTGGTAAGTTAAAGCTCAAGTGGGAATAGATTTAGCTCCGTATTATTATAGTACTCTTTGATTTAGCTCCTCGTCACCGATTAAAATAAATAAGTGAAACACGCATTTTAAATCTCTTACGGAACTTTACTTTTTATTATAACGAAGTAATATAATATTTCACCTTCTATATTTTTACTCGTTTCTTGTAAAATGCGAAAACAATCATTTATGATAGCATTATACCGCCATACTTCCTTGAACTGTACTGCACTGATCCGAGTAAAGACGGACAGGTGCACAAGCAATTCATCGGTTTTTTCATGCCACACCGGACCGTAAAAAATCGGAATGCCGGACAGTAAAATTCCTTGTAGTGCACAAGCGCCCTTAGGTCCTCTACCTCCCAGCTTCCGTTCATCACTACTTTTTGGGACACCCTGTATAGAGCCACTATTAATATAAATATTTTTTTTATACGTAAATCTTTAGTAATCTGTAGTTAATAGTTATACTTACCACACGCTTTGCTTTTTATATTTTTACCATTTATTGAACACCTTTTTATGAAGTAGATAATAACATTTTCATAAAAATGATTGTTTCATATAAAAAACGCGAAATTTAAAAAAATATATAATGCAAATGAAATAAACTATGACAGACTAGCTATATATATATTTAACCTTTACAATTTTTTTAGTAGAATTTTCTTCATAAAAGTCTATTTTACAATATATGCTTACATTTTAGAGAAAATTACGTAGCTATTACATAAAATTATTCAATGAAGCCTACAGTGAAACTCATTGAATGAATTTCTATGTTGAATTTTCCTATAATTGGTTTTACGCGCTTATTATAAGTACACTATCAAATTAATAAGTTATTTATTATTTCAGATGAATTAAATTGAGTAGCAATATTGAAACATTTAGTTGGTAGTAAATGAAAAAGCAATAGTTGTTGTTAAATTCAATATGAGTGTTTAAAGTTTAAATAAAAAAAAGTGATTTCGCCTATTTCTTAATAACGAGGAAATATAACAGTGTAATAAAACAATAATCATTATTGTTCGGCAGCAATATATAATCTACTAGCTTTCCGCCCGCGGCTTCACCCGCTTTGTCTAAAACCTAATAAATTATATACTTAAACCTTCCTCTTGAATCACTCTATCTATTACAAAAAAACCGCATCAAAATCCGTTGCGTAGTTTTAAAGATTTAAGTCTACATAGGGACATAGGGACAGAAAAAGCGACTTTGTTTTATACTATGTAGTGATAGTGATTTGCTTCTTATTTGCTTTAATTATAATACCGAGATATTTCTATGTCACAGATACAAAATAATATTAAATAAATTCACGTAGTATCGAAGCGTCATTTCGTCTCGATATCGCAAGGGAAATTAGGCAGAACGGTTGCTCAGATATTTTTAATTTGGATATATTCAAGAATACTATAGCTTATAATAGACAATATAATATTGTTATTTTGATCAAATTCGGATACACACCTACGCTTTCCGTGTTGTCGATATATTGTGTAAGTAAGTAAAATAAAAGCTAGTCATAAATAAAATATAGGAAAATTTATACCCTTTCTTAATAGTGATTAACGACATAATTTAGTTTATTTGAAAAACAAAATATAAAAAAATAATATAATGAAAAATCTAGAAAAGAACACGCGTAGAGCTAAAATTCATATTTGCTAGTACTTACCATGGGTCGGGAAAGAGTCGACGTTTACTCAAATAATTGCCTTTTCACAAACATTCATTTAACTGAACGTATTTGAAAAACGACAAGGCATATTTTTATCGGTAAAACGATATGAATAATATACAATGGAAGTAAGTTGAGTAATAATGCTAAAATCTGTTTTAGATTAATTGCATTAAAAACTATTTTTAGCATATATTGCATTACAAACTGAAAACATTGGGAATTTTAAAATCAAATTTCCACTTTGTGTTGAAATATGAAAACGACATAAGAGTAGCTTATAATAATTATGCTCTAACTTTAAACATTATTCAAATGAGAATTCTTAAATTACATTGCAAAAATGAGAGTGCAGTTAATTTCCAAACATAATATTCTCAAGAATAAGTAATGTTTTCTTCTCCCATTTTCTTCCAAACCTATAAGCATAGTTACCATTTTACAACAATGTATATTTAATTTAAAAAAAAACGTCTTTTTATTAATTTGATGTAATTTTTATGTAAAACATCCACACACCTTCAATCAACATTACTCTGATATATGAACCGGCTTTTCAAAATTTAAGTGAGACTAACATTGCAAGTCTAGACGTCTTGAGACTAAAATGATTAATGGCCCAAAAACGTTGACAACAACTTAAGAAAATGCACAAAGCCTGAAGCTGAGAAGTTTTAAAACGAAAGTGTTTTCAAGCAACGGCTCACAGCCCTTCCCAGGGGTAAACCTCATACGGCTATGTAACTACGTATAAAAGAACAACTCTGCCTTTCAGAATAATTGAGACCCCGGTTACCAGTTACAGACTATAAAAGACATGTTAACAACATGTTTTGAGTGACGACACGTGGACCTTTAATGTGGTAAGAGATAAGATTTGTTTGATGATGATGTTTTACTAATTTTTAATTATACAGACCGTTGTGCTGTTTATTTTTCTTGATTATTTACGTGAAAGCTTAAGTTAATGTGTCCGTTTTCGATTGGAAAAGTTAATTTTTTTCTATATTGCGTATAGTTTCACGTTACGATTCCAAAAATATTTAATAGTCAGTGTATTTAAAAATCAAGTAATCTCTATTTTCAGTGTAACAAACACCCTTAGCAAACACCCGTGAATGTTATGTCATAATTATATACAAAGTTCTGCGTACAGAAAACATTGGTTCGTGACATTAGAAAGAAAATCCATAATGATTTACGTACGGGGTAGGGTAACACTAAAGCCATGGCATATAATATTTTGAAATGTTGTATAACGCTAACTAGTTTTCAGTCTTTATATTTTTATAAGAGAGTTTGGAATCATCTGATAAAGTTATGAAATATCATCAGTCAAAAATAATCCATAATATGAAGCTTAATGGTACACTGTCCAGGGAAATATATTTATTTCGCGTACATTCCAAGTGTTAATTTAACCAGACGGTCTCTAAAGGATCTGAATGTGTACAAATTTGCTTCTGCGATATTTGCATTGCGCTGCTTATTTAGCATTTGAATTACATTAAGTCAATACTAAAATAAGCTAGTTCTAATCTTTTAAGGGGAAATAAAATCGTTAATTGAAAATAGGGTAAGTGCCGTGCGGTAGAGCTAAAACTAATTAATATTTAGCCAGATAATTACTAGAAATAAAATTTTGCTATGGAAGAAAATAAAACAATGTGGAAAATTATATCAAATATTAAAACAAAAATGTAAGAACACTCGAGATAAAACCTTAAAATTTTACTGCGCGGCCAGCAATATAACTTACTACAATTAATTGCCTGAATTATCGATAAATACCCTTAATAAAGAAGATGAAAGAAGGAAGCGTCATAGAACAAACTCACCGACGTCCGGGCAAGTCGCTAGTCAATAAATAATACGCTTATAGAGTCGCTGGTTTTCTTTCCTACGAATTTATTCATGGCACGTAAGTCTCGGGACTCGTTTATGGCACATCGAAGTGACTGCTACAAATTTGCCTTGAAAATACATTTCAATTTGTAAATATGAGCTTTGGAGAAACTTTCGCACCGCGGAATACAAGTTATTTTTTAGCATTGGCAAAATACGAGATTCTCTCTGTTTATGTTCGGATTTGGTGATAAAATTATGATAAGATCCACTGCGTTTCGATCTTTTCTCTTTGATATGTATATTATTTCGATTGGTCTTGAATTATGTTCGGTTTTATAAAAAAATACATTACCATAATATAAATCATTTGAGAAATTTTAAAATATAATGTTAACTTGAACAGATAAGATTTTACCTTTGGCATTGTGAAAATATGTTACCTACCTACACAAAATCGTTTACAATTATTAACTATGGGTCGCATTAAAAAATTATATTAATTCTTATAATGACGATTAAAAAAACGTGAATTGGTAGATAAATTTTTTTACCAACTTATATTTTTGAAAATTCTGGGCTTTTAATCTAACAGTTGACTTCAAACTAAAGTTGAATTTTAGTAGGCACGTATTTGTTCAAAACTTCTAGTTAGGTCAAAAGTTTTTGTGCTCCATATATGCATAGGTACATGCTATGCCGCCAATTTTTCTATGTATATAGGCAATCTCCTTCACTGTCTACGACTGTACTACGACGAAAGTTCGCAATAACACACACTAATTCTATCCTAGTTGTGATGTTCTAGTAGTTTAATTTGTGGACAATAGGTGTATAATTTACAAAAGAATTACTTATAGCATATTCACTTTATGCTCAGATCTGGTGAATAATATTAGCGTCATTGTTCTAAATATGTATTTACAAAATGAAATACTGTTACACGTGTCGAGCGAAGAAGATATAGATCTACGTTTAAAAACTTTCCTCATTCATCGAGAAGATTCTATAACCCTTTTCTTTACAACATTCTTATTAAAATTATGTTTGAAGTCAGACGTCAGTCTGTGTTTAACATGGTTTAACATCTCGGTGCTTTCTGTGACAGAAACAAACTATGCGTATTATCAAATCACATAATTTATTTGTTATGCAAGTCCGTTCATCAGATTTAACTTTTTTATTATATCGTGATGCAGATTTTTCAAATTATTAAGATTTTTGGCAAACAATCGACGACGATACGTATGCATAATTAAGCTACATGTTGCTCTATCTATCTCTATGCTATATATGTTTTGCTCGAGGAAGGAAGCCGAGCAAAACAATTCGTTCCCCACATTAGCGATATAACAGTTCATTCATTCCTTCCACATCCACGATCCGCGAACGTTATTTTTCTTCATTCCGACGCCGTCTTTTTGCACATTTATCTTTCTCTAGCCGTCTCTATTACGCTTCGAAATCAGACTGAGTTTAATCGCTTGTCTTGGGCACGAATATAAAACGGATGATATAGTTTAAATGGAAACGTTTTACAATTTGTAAAGTTGAAACATTTTCCAGTTTTGGATTTAAAAATAATTGATGAAGCTGAAATAAAAATACAGTCTCATTTTTTTTCAGAAATAATGACACGTTTACAAATAGGTTTTCACAGAGAATATACAAACCTATGAGGATGACGAATATTCCATAAAGGTTTTAAAACTTACATTTTACAGGTAAAAACTAAAAAACATTACCTATTAGTTATAAGAAAAGTCATTTATTTTTTAAATATATAGAAAGCAATATGATATGAAATGACTATAGGTACCTACGTGCTACTGAAATCTTATCTATTTACGGAAGTTTACTAGGAAAGAATTACTTTTAAGACTTGAAAGCGCATCTATTATTTACTATCTATACTATCTTGACTGACAGACTTTTCAATAATAAAACCGAAATTAAAATTAATTCATCCGTTTGGTAGTTGAATTCAAAAGGCCACACATATACAATAATATGATATACCTGTCCTAGTTTTGAGGGTCAAAATATAAATAAGGCTAAGCTTTATAAAAGATTCGCGCACATCTTTTAAATATCTGCTTTAATTAGGTCAACGATTTCAAAGACAAGCGACTGGGTAAAAAACAGATTCAAATCACTTTAGAAGCACTTGAATTAATGACACTGGATTAATTAAAATAAAGATTTGATCGTATAATTTCTTTTTTTTTCAAAGCTTTTGATGATCAAGATATCAAGGTTGTTCTGGGTACTCGTCTTTGTACAATAATTTGTAATGCTGAATTTTATTTGAAGTTATAAAAGCGAACTTTTTAGGCCATAAGGTACAGTTAGCTACATTATTAAGAAATGTAAAAAATTATACGTTATCATGATTTAGTTGTACGAATATTTTATTATTTCGCAGATTAAAAATTAATTCTATAAAGCTATATAATTTTTACTAGTCACAATAATCGCCTACTGGTGCTCTGAAATTCGTATATACCTACTACCTATACGAAAGCTTACAATAATAATTAAAAATGCACTATTCAAAAACCTGCGCGTTTACTGGAACAACTTCTACTTTATTATCCTACTATCCTCATAACTAATCTTATCAATGAGAAAGTTTGCATGGATGATAGTTTGTTACGTAATCATCCGTCCATCTCAAACAGTTGAATGAATATGAAATATATTTCGCACTAGTATAGTCTGGAATAAAAGCTACTTTTAATTCGCGATTACATTTCTTTACGTTAGTTAGTGCCGATTTTACAATCCTTGGTTTAACCTTATCCGTCTATTCTAATAAAGTTTCACACAGTAATAAGTCGCCTGTAATGAATTACATCGAATAAAAATTACTGAGTAAAACCTCAAAACTCGGGCACTCAGAATACGTTTTATAAATGCTATTTTAAAATGATACTAGATAATCTCTAACCATTAACCAAGCATTGAAAAAACACCCAAGCTTTTGTCGCTTGCTCATAATATCACAGTACATTGTTATACACTTACAGATAATTAAAATTGTTTACATGGCCGTGATATAAGTAAATAGCGGTATCAAAGAGAATCATCAAAGCTTCCTGAATTTATTAATTACGGAATCAGTTAACCATGAACAACAAACACATTAGTACAAGACCGCTTGAACAATATAATAAGTTAGGCAAAAAGTTGACCGCGCTTGAAATGATAAGTGTTCTTATTTGTTTACAATACCACATTTCCTAGCATTTTACGTGATCTTTTATTCTCCGTGTACGCTACAAATCAAATCAAATACAAATCATTCATTGAACAAATATACATTACACAGTATATGGACCCCAGACTCCTAATAAGCTTTCGCTGTGTTTCAGGACACAGTATTCATTTGGTCAACGTAACATCATTAAAATTCTATTCATGGCAATAATATGCAAATTTTCATTTTATTTCACTGAAATGTTTTTGACATAATATCCTAAATAAAATACAACATCTTTATAGTTTTACTTTTATGCAGAATCCGTTACGAACAAACTTACGGATGAACAATAACTTCTTTAAAATCCTACGTCTATAATGTTTTATATCGTGCAGCCCATTTATATGCGTTACTATTTATTAAACATGTGATATTTGCGGCGTAAACTCGAACTAATAATCAACTAACTGGCATACGACATTCTACGTAGTAATTAAGTTGGAAGGCTCGATCGTTTTATTGCTCCAGCCAATCATGTGCTTCACAAATTACAAACAAGGAGTCTGCTGTTCAACCAATTTATAATCGTCCTATCTGTTTAGATAAAGTACCGCTTTGTTTATATGATGTGGTAATCCCGTTTATCCTGTTAAAATATGAATAAATTAAAGACCGCGTTGACAACCTTATACGGGGAAACATGCAGTGCTTCTATGTTTTTATTTATTGTATCAGCAAGAAAAAATTGGGTTAGAATCAAATATAATGGTGAAGCTAATAAAAGCGTGTTACAAAAAAAAACAAAAATTTCCCAAACAGCATTTGAATGAAAATACATACTTTATTTGCACCAAAACAAGGAAACAATACGAAAAAACACAAAACAAACACGTACAAAAATTTATTGCACATGAAAAATACAACCTACGTATAAAATCTTATCCAGCAATAAAACAATATGAATTTTCCAAATAAACTGCTTAACATACGTCTAAATCGTTATTTCTAACAGCCTTCATGAAACATGCATGTATTGACAATGCATTGGCAATCCCCTGCAATGAGGCGAGCTTCTGTTGAAAGAGCATTAGGCAAATAGGGAGGGAAGCGAATGTATACCAGGATACATAGAATATCCACGTATTGCCATCCCTTTCTGTCAATGTGTTCTATGCATTTTGAATTTAATATTGGATCGACGGTAAGCGAAAAAGCTCCCGCCAACCTGTAGGTTCTGAAAATGGTTCTCTATCAAGGAACGAAAATATAGGAAAATGCGTGTATTGTTGTTAACATTTACATTGGGTAGTTCATAAATACGAGATACATGAAAAGTTTGACTAAAATTTAAATGTATAAAGATAAAAAAAAAACTATTTTTTCGTGATTTTTTTGGTAAAACTTTCGAGACATAAGTAAGCAATAAAGTTAACTAATATATTATGAAATCATTTATTTTTGACTAATTATTTCATAACTTGCAATTATTGCTTTAACGAATCAATTAGTTAATGAATACATACAAATTGCAACGAACTTATATTTTCAGAGTTACGTATTCAATAATGAGTGCTAATACTCCGCAAAACAATTTTCATAAAATAATTAAAATAAAGGTACGTTAAAATTAATTAAACAATACACACGGTTATAATTTAAAATATAATTTGAAATAGAAATTACGAACAATTAAGTTAACGCAGGTCTGTTATAATTAAATCCTGTTTTAATTTCCGAAAAAGATCCTTCCAAGACGAAAAAGTTCGTGCGAAAAATGTAAATCTTCATAAATTTTTCTGTGGGCTTGCGATTATCTCCAAGTATTAATTAAAACTTATAATGGCTTAATGAATTTCAATTATAAATCGTTGTATTGTTTTAACTAACTTCATTACGCGGTTGTGATTATTTGCTTCAATAATTTTTGTATACCTAATCTGTTGTCTATTCCTTACTAAAATGAGGTTGAGATTGTATATAAAACTACAAACTCGTTGCATTATATGAAAAATAAAACAGTTTAACTTAAAATTGTTACAATATGCACTGAAAAAGCTATAAATACACGTGAAAGCTCGGAAATTAAATGCAATAATTCAAGAATATAATTTCATCTCTTTTCATAAAATCCTCTTACAAATTATGCTTTCTACGACAACTTACGAACAAATAAAAGATAGATTCAATTTAAAATATAATTATAACTTTCTGGCTAAACAAGCACACAAAGCTATCGAAAATCGAGAAGAAAAAGATAACATTACAATCTTTTGATACACAGGACTAAAATAAGCTTTCTATCAACGGATCCTTAAAAAACATATCAAATAACAACTATAAAATACCGAATCCAAAATAAATAAGAAAAGACATAAAATGCACCCGCTCCACACAAAAAGCGTATCTTTAATACATATATCATTTTCAACATTGAAACAAGACAATATCTGATGACTCGTATCGAATATCAATTCCCATATGATTTCGTATCGAAGTCTCAGAAGTCTTTGTTAGAAGGGATTGCACAAAGGGCGCTTGGGGAGATTAATTTCAGAGTAACGGTTCTAATGAATACTCTGACTTTCGATTTGATTGTCGAAAATTATCTGACTAAGCTGAAAGCTTAGATTACAAAATAAAAGACAGATGGAGCGTTGCCGAACTAAACCGAATAATTTATCGTCATTTCCATAAAGCTATGTGTGCTGTCATTTCGCCGTTGCACTGTACGTACACGGTGCTTCTGTGTGGGTGTTATGTTACCAGATATTGAAAATTTTCCCAAAATTTTCCCCGACTACGGAAGAAAGAGGGTTATGTTTTTCGAGTGTAGGTATGTATGTATAATATTTCTTTGACACGCCCTGCAGTATAAACTGTTGGATCGATTTTGAGTTGTGACTTATGAGGAGTCATTGCAATCATCTGAATTATGATGGTAGCTGTGGTGGTAGTGACGTAGGCTACATAAATTATTAGCAGTCATGTTTTAATTTTTATTTTAATATAAATTCGGGTTTTTGATATTATTTTATAATATTGTAAAAATTATTTTATTACCTATCTACTAAAGTTATACATGGACAAAATAATTTTATTCAATTTTTATTAAATAAATTACATTAAAAAAAGTTTTTATTTTTCAAAACATATGAATGCGAATAGCGGTAGTTTTTAGTCGAGAATGCGGGACATTTTATTTTCATCATATCCATCATGTGTTCACATGAATTAAATCGCAAGCGAAAACGACGCTTTTTATAGAAGTAACAAAAAAATGTATAATGCTTTTTAAAATAATCTAATAATGACCATGAACTTTTATTGCACTATACAAATAATCACATTCACGATCGAAAAATCCAACATCACTACCCCGAATATCTTTTAACCATTTTACCCCTAAAAATGGCAAATTCATTTTCAAAATACTGGCAGCATACGTTGAAGTTTTGAATTCCTTCGTATTTGTAAAATTATTATTTGTATACAAAATTAAATAAGCCAAATAATCTACAGAAAATCTGTAAAACGATGTTTTATCTTTTTGTTTGTTTTCGGGAACAAGTTTTACAGCGTTTTAATATCACAAGACAGCATTTTTTTACTAAAATATCAAACCCCTTTTGACGTATTGCATGACACTAGAATCGCTATAGCACTAGCGGAGGAACGTATTCGTTTTTGATTTCGTATTTTCTTTGACAAGGGCGATGAATGATTGACATGCTCCATCTGTATTTTATTTTGTAATCTAAGGCTGAAAGATTAACGTTTTCATGTATTTTGTGTGTAGGCACACCCCGGACACTCCATACAAAATGATCGTTTTGACAGTCACACTGTAGAGACTGCAAATGTGTGTGTTAACGCTTTATGGTTGGCACATTTGTGAATAGCGTAAAAAAAAATTCGCGTTTTTCTGATGAAATACATCCGTAAACAGCACAATATCTAACCATTTTCTACGAAAAACGATAATCACAAATCCAAAATAATAAAATTACTTTAAGTCAATTTGATTAATGTTGTCAATCTTCGTTGCGTATCGTCCTTGCAGAAAAATATGGCCCATTTTATGTCTGATCGCGCGGGGGTGAGGTAAGTTTAATTTTGGCGGGAGGCGGAGAGTGTCCGTTCTGTAGCGTTTAGCTACTATTATGTATTCTGTGGTGTAGGGTAAAATATGCTCATTTGGATACAACAATTTAGATAGATATATAGATAACAGGATAACAGGATATGGCATGTAGGCTACATGATGTAGCCTTTATCTAGAACTAGCTTTCCGCCCGCGGCTTCGCCCGCGTTTTCAGAGAAAAACCCGTTCCCGTAGGATTTCCGGGAAAAAACCTATCCTATGTCCTTTCTCGGGTATCAAAATATATCAAAATCATGCAAATTGGTTCAGTAGTTCAGGCGTGATTGAGTAACAGACAGACAGACAGAGTTACTTTCGCATTTATAATATTAGTATGGATTAAAACAACGACCTTTATTAGGTTTTCTAGTTTATGAGTACTATTTTTTCGAAGACGTAGCTAGAAAGCTGAAAGGTGGTTTCTTCTTCTACTGCCTAGGCCCTAGGGCAAGGCCAATTTTCAGGTACTTATTATTTTTGAAATAAGTAGGTACTTATTGCACGCCTCATAAGCGAAGCGTTGAGGTGGGTACTACTGTCACTTCGCGCAAAACATCAATTTTTTAAACTTAAAATGTCTTTATGTATCATACATTGCACTTGTAAGATAATACATACACACACATATTAAGAAAAAACACTATTTTTAACGTTCATGATATTTTTGATGTCATTTTTGTTATTTAAACTAGTTAAAAAACAGTTTAAAAAAGTTCTGTCTTGGACGTCCGTGTGTCTGTATGTGCGGATCCTTTTTCTTGTTAACACGATAGCGACCGAAATACTTTACTAATCGAGTCTTTTTTTTTCTCTTACGCTTGAGTATGCTCAGGAATAGAACCCTTTCATTTTTCAGGGTCTGATTCGATGTGGTTTAATTGTTATTAAATAAACAAAAATAATAATTAATAAATATTTATTAAAAAAAAATTATGAGGCGTGCACTTTTGGATTTTCCAAATTATTTTAAATGTGCTATGGATGTCTCTAGTTCACGACGATTTGCAAATCTATATTTTAATTAAATCAGGTACAGATTTATTTATATTTCATCTGAATCGGAATTTATAAATACTTTTACGCATCGCATGAAAGACATGATTATGTTAAAAACATGTTAAAGACATGTTTGTTGTTACATGTTCATGTAACAACAAACATTGAATGCCTCTATTTATTTTAATACATTATCAGTGTTCCTAAATTAGGGTCTTAATAGTTCATAGTACCTTCCAAGGTTAACAAAATCGATAGACAAGGACACTGAACAATAACTCCATAGGTCAATGGCTTTGGTTGACAACACATGTGGCTATAGAAGGCTATAGAGCCGCCGCTCGTTTATTTCCCTACCTATTTACAAAGTTCAAATAGAAACGAAACGTAATAGGTTTACAAAATATTGAATAATGGGGTAGTTTGGCTTAGTAATTGAATAACCACAATGAATTAGAAACATGTTTGTGAATTGGCTTCATAATTTTATATACGTAACAAAAATTTCAAATTATATCTACGTAGTCCACAAAAACTTTTGTTTACGGCAGGGTGTAAAGAATATAGATACTACAATAGAAAAGTGATACATTCTATAATATAAATAAGCACATTCAATATATTATACGTACACTACGCTAATCTTCTGTACCTAACGTTCGAATTGTAGTAACTTCTCCAATGCAAGAGGGATCTATTTAACGCCAAAATATGTTTAAATCTAAATTTAACATTTTCAAAAGTTTTACAAAGCTTTTTTTTATAAAACTATAGTAAATTTTGTCACCTATTCCGTGAGAATAGCTGAGGGAATATCACAAATAAACAAAATGAATGGCCTGCATAAAAAGGAAAAAACAATGTACGTAAAACAACAAACCGCAAGCGAAATGCAGTACTTACAATTGCAGAGTAATTCAACAACACACAAAAGTCATCAAAAATTAAATGTTAAATATTGTGAAGTAACGCTACCAAGGCCAGCCATTTTAAAGCGTTGCAAGTTTCGGAGTTTTAATGAACTAGAGCTTATTATTATGACTAAAAAGCAGATAATAAGGTAGTTTTCGCTTTTCAATTGCTGTACTTTTTGGTTGTTAGTAAATAGGTAAAATGCTTTAAAGCAGCTTATAGATTTAGGCTTTCTAGCTTATTTTTTATTAGTAACTAGCGGTCCGCCCCGGCTTCGCCCGTGGTACATGTTTACGTTTTCTCTACATAAGAACCATCCTCGTACTTCAAGGAATATAATAAAAAAATAATTATCGAAATCGGTTCAGCCGTTCTCGAGTTATGCGCTTACCAACACATTTTGCGATTCATTTTTATATATATATATATATAAGAAGAAAAATGTAAATTAAATACGTTTTATCGGTCAATATTGTCTAAGCTCGTAGCACTTCGTAGCACAATGAAAACTGCAACAAAATATAAATCCCTAATAATTTCTACGCTTTTGCTCGTCTTTTTTTACATGTTGTAAATCGTACATCCAATCTCTGTTGGTACCAATAAAGACTAACAGGATAAAAATTAACACGCAATAAATTCGGTGTAGCAAATCCGCTTATCTTGCAACAACAAAAGTTTTATATTTCCCCAACACTGTATTACGAAAATTTTAACTGAATAAAACGCACATACAAACAAAATTTACCAGTTCACACTGACATTTCGATTTTCATTTATTCTTCAATTAGCACACTCGTTTCGGATGTAGATTTAATTTCAAATTGCTTTGGATATTGATTTTACTGGAATTATTGGAAGGAACTTTGAATAAAAGTCACAAAGCTTGATTTTCGGATAATTTATAAAGTATCAAAGAATTTTTATTCTAATTAATTTATGCTTATGTTCCTGACCTATACATAAATAAAAGAAGGTATATCGACTGCATAATCCAACAAGATAGCACTTTTAAAATACTTCCGCTCCCGAATTATGAAACCATAACCTATATAGAACTATTTATATTGTCTAACCTATATAGCAAAACTAATTAACCTTTCAAGCCAATATTTTTGGCTATCAGTATCCCATGCATAATATCTTTCGGTTTGATAATAAGCAATAGGTTTAGTTATGAACATAAGCACCTCAAGCACAATGTCGCTACTTTAGGTCAGCTAAAATGTCTTCAGTGCTATACTAAAATCCACTGTAGGTATATACGATAGAAATACAATAAAAATTGCAATAAAGTATAATAATCACTTCATCTGCCATGTAATCGCCTTTTCATTTCCTGTTATTACATTTTCGCACTGTAAAATAAATTATATTCGACGCTGTTACTTCTAGCTCGGGAAATGCAGTCGCGACGCCGCGTTTTATGTTTAATTCTTCGTAATAACTCGTTTTACAGTTGTTAATCGTAATATTTCTTGTTTAATATGCGTCTGTGGACTTTATTTACAGCGTGATTAAACAAAGGAAATTATATTTATGAATTAGACTATAAAGCACATGATTTTATGGTAAATACTTGTTAAAGCTCTCTATATCTTTGGGGAAAAGAATCATATGTCTTCACCGAAATCAAAACTCTATGTATTTAGGTAAAATTATTTATTTCAATCAATTCTTGATTGAAAAAGATTAACTTTCAAGTGTACAATACAATGCCTAAACCAGAATAAATAAATTAGCTTTATTTATGTATATTTTAAGGTGGCATTTACCCCATAGATACGTACTAAAGATATATGTATAGTAACGTTCTAATTACTATCCGTTCCCACAGCTGCTTTATGGCTAATTAAACTGATTTCTCTGGTTCTGGACCACGTATGTAATATGTATTATATAATGCTGATAGTATGTCGAATTCATAACATAGAAAACTTTTAATTTTCTTAATCTTACCTTAATTCTCATAGAGAGTGTGACATATTTTTGGACCTTTCACAAGCGTCCTTGGTAATTATATTTTATAACATTGAAATATTTGAAAATAAGTAAACATTGCAAAGATTATTTTTAGTTATTTCAAATTATAACTTTTTTTCAGTCTAAAACTACAATACAATACACTCTACAATTTAATAAATATTATTGAAAAAGTAAACACAATTTTCATGTAAATTATGTCAACAGAACCATCCAATATTCGTAGTAGCAATTCCAACGTTTATAACATAATACAATAATGAGTACTAGCGTAATTTGTAGTGTGGTTTGTAGCTCCAAACTTAGATATAAACCAATGAGCCAATTCGTTCCAACGAGATATTTCAATAATCAATATGAAATGGAAGCGCAAAGCCATCATATGATTGAAGATAATGTGTGCAATACGAATTACGAGTTGAAATTGCTGAATCGATTTCTCATTAGTAGAATTTGCATCGAATTCGTGCGCTGTGTAAATTAATGTTAATTCATTAATTCGTTAATACGATGATTGAGCTAGCGAATTGTTAACACCAGTAATTAATATAGCGATCGTGTTTTCTTTCTATTTATAGGGCCTTTCATTATATTAATTGCTATCAAAGACGTAGTTATAATTATTGTCAGTTGTGCCAACTATTTTTAGGTTCAGTGTTTTGATGGTGAAATGTTGATATTGTGTCTTGAGTAAAAAACCGGCCAAGTGCGAGTCGGACTCGCGCACTGAGGGTTCCGTATGTGATGTAACTAAAAATTTATGGTTTTCGTAATTTTTCCTTTATCTATGCTATAAGACGTTGCTTCGTACCAAATTTCAAGATTCTGAGTTCACGGGAAGCACCCTGTAGGTTTTGATTCCCTTGCAAGTGTCGAAAATTTGCGGCATAAACGGCTATATCTTTTGATTGCGTTGGCTTAGAAGTTTGATTTTTTCACAGCTTCAAGGGACAGTAGACCTGAGTAATTGATATAAATTTCAGCTTCATACCTCCACGCGTTCCTGAGAAAAAGGGTCTTGACAGACGGACGGACGGACGGACGGACAGACGGACAACAAAGTGATCCTATAAGGGTTCCGTTTTTTCCTTTTGAGGTACGGAACCCTAAAAATGGGTATGTATTTTTAGGATCAGTCAAGTCCAGGTATTTTTATAGTTTGATGATATACTATCTACAGAAAAAATATGTTTTTTTTAAATAATTTAATTACACTCTTACACACACAATACACAATTACACATGCTTATTTATAATTATATAAAAAATACATTAAATAAAATAATACACAAACATTACATTATTATTATTACATACTGCCTAATTTAACCAGAAATTCCTTGTCATTCGAAGCTAATTATCTATCTCAACTCGAAGCTAGCTGCAACAACTACTATAAAGCAAATATTATTTTAACCCAGTCATGATCTCGTACATATTATATGCTACAATAAAGTTATCCTATTAATTCCCGCCCGTGACGCCTGTTTGATCATAAAACAAATTAAGTAAGCGGAAAGTATTTTACGACGCGAAGCAAACTGATCTTTTAACGTTAATTTTAAAACAATGCTTTTATCCTTTAAATTTTTTCTGTGTAGTGAAAATTTTTAATCGTTATTTTTAATTACACAGTAGGGTTGCAAATCTACTCTCTCTGCTCTCTCTATAATTATTACATTTAATCTTAATTTGAAGAAGTGTGTATGTTGTAATGAATTATACTATTTTAATAATCAAAATACAACTAGTTACTGGAGCAAAAGTGTGTCATGAACACCTAGACTATACTGTAAACGATGGGTTTGAAATGGCCTTATTCATTAACCTTTTTACCAACCAATTTTTCATTCTCTAAACCCACAACTATGCCCCTAAAGTTCCACCTCTAAGGAGGTAATATTTGACAAGATTGTGATCACGATGATGTACCTTCCTGTGATATTTACCTGTAACTTGTAAGTTATCGGATACAAATTTCAACTGTATAAATTGGGTCAGACTCAACGTGAAGTACTGTTTATTAAATTTACCAAACTTTCAGAAGATCGATAAATATATTAACTCAATAAAAAAAGTGTTATTAAAATTAAAAATCTTAATCCTCATAAATTTGAAAGATAATGAATGTATGTATGTTAAGACCCATTCGCAGACTACGAATGTTCCCTACGCGCAAATTAAATCTGATAGTACTGTTACACTTGAAGTTTATTAATAAATAAATACTCAAGAAAATGCTTTCACTACGTGTTATAACAAATACAAAGTTATAACTTTATCATAAAGTTAGAACGTTACCTAAGTATAATTAGTTCATTATACGTACATATATTTTTGTGAATACTTACTTACATACGATATAAATAATATATTCCTTATTTTCAGGTAACATACTAGCTTGTTAGGAAAAAGTATAAAAATGTTGAATTGCCTTTCAAACCGGGCAATGCAAAACAAAAGCTAAAATGTGGGATGACATAATAAAACGCACTCTGTTATAACCGGGTTAGTAGCAAAAGGAATTGCAAAGTAGGTCAAACCACTCCATCCCTTATGTTTACATAACGCAGGTGAACTAAACACATACACTAAGTAAACATTTATAAAACAGGCATTTCGTAAGTGTATGTCACATTTTACAGTTTAAAACAATGGTTTTTAATTCTGTAGTGGAAAAGTTTTGTTTCAGCTAATATTAAGTTCGGAGTACATTTAAATATTCATAAGCACGAAGAATATTTTATTCGGTCTGTGTAACTAAATAAAATATACGTGGTTGCAATTTTGCTTGTAACATGTAGTATTATGAGATTTGTTCTATCGGGAAAACTGTCAGTAAAAGTTAAGATCGAACCTCTACCTGTATCTGAAATTAAAATACAATTAAGCTGTGTTTTTGATAGATTGTCTTCTGGGTTAATGTTAACTAATAACTTGTGTAAAATCACATAAAATTTGTATAAAGGCCAAAATTCACGTCACGTACGTCACTAAGCCAATTGTGCTACAAGACTTAACTTTTAAAAATTCCATAAGTGGTTTATGTCACATAGCACGAAGCCATCGCTATTCATATTTAAAACTGTTTGCACTGACATGTTAAAAAATGTACAGCTTTAAACCAACACCAACAAATATCAAATTCAGAATTGTGCGTTTAAATTTGATAAATTATAAACTCTTGTTTCAGTTGAATCAGATATTTGTCAATGTTATCCACGCATAATACCAATAGATAATTATGTTTGATCAGGATTAATTTGCGCTAATCACCTCGATCATGTAACACTGGACCGCGTAATAATATTAATCATTGTGATATTATATTTCGTGCTAGCAGAGATATTTCAAATGTAACATAGCCTTTGATGTATGTATAGATGAATGAGCTTTTTGAAGTATATCTAATTGTGACTGTTGACTGGTAATAACTACTCAAAGATAGGTTAGAAGTGAACTATTTTGCTTGGGAAAAATAATAAGTATAAGAAAGCAACCTCAAGCAAAACATATCTACTGTATATTTGCTAATCTTACCCACTTCACGAGATTGGCCATCACATGCCATAAACTACAGATTTAATTAAACACATAACGCAATTATATGAAACAGAATGTGTAACTTTAATCTCACTGAATACAATAAAATACCGGGCTACAAATAAAATACCATATAAATACTCCAGATAAGCCGTGAACCCGTCCAATTGCTAAACATAATTCAGCTGTTGAAAGCAAAACTCGCAATCGTAACCGAAATAACTCCTACAAACGTTGCAAATTTAAATAGATTACCTCGTTTTTTACCTGCAAACGGCGAAATAAACAAAAGGCCTGATGAGTCGGATCAGACGAGTAATGAAGTGAAATAATTAATTGATTGCCGGCCGGGATATTATGACAGAAACGGTAATACTTTCAGATGAACGTACCTCTTGAATATATAAATAATGTATATTACGCTCAGGCTTGTCTTATGGATTCAATATGGGTTCATATACAAGAGTCCTAACATAATATGTACTAATGGTGTCCTCTAGGGATGTCACTGTATCATGAGAAGAATTTCATTACAGGATAAAAGAAAATGTAGGTATAATGAAACTCCCTCAACAACCTAGTACCTAAGTATAGTTATGAACTATTTCATAAAACACTTATCACAAAATAAGCTTTGGTTTGACCTTCCTATAACATGTTTGCTTACACTACATCATTCAATACCAAAACATGACCAAACCTATACATACAAATTGATACAAATCATCTATAAATAAATAATATTGACGTATAGGAGACTAATGATGAATGAACAGGACACATACATTTCGCTCGTTTGCAAGCGTTTGCCGACCACCGCAACATAGCAAATGTTTGCGAACAACGTGTCAATAAATATTTTACTACTCCATTAAGTTCCAGAGATAGAACAGCCAGACGAGCAAGTCTGTTCTCGAAAACAAGACATAAACACAAATATCTGCATCATTCCAAATCACTTGGACTTGCCTATTGTACAATTGAAATAATGCATGTTTAGATAATAATGAGACAAGAAGATAGCATGAAGCATCCCATCAAACTGCATTCCAGCCAAAATAGAAGTAGGGTCTATTATTAGTAGTAGGCTATAGTGAGCTGTCTAAATGTTAGTCCAATTTTATAAGGGAGTTCTATTGCCAGTATTTAAGCAAATTTCATCCCACTTACAACATTATAGACAGTTACTTTTATTACAGATTTCGAATACTTTTAAAGCTTACTGTGTGTCCACTAAACCAACAAAGTTTAAAGAAATAGACAATAATAATAGTTACCATTACGTTAAAACAGTTAACCTACAATCATACTTAAACTCTGAAACTGATTTTCATTTGTAACTTAACTAATAATCTAAAAGTAAAACATCCCACAGCTTAAGTACAAACTTTGACAGAGCATTTACCAAGCTCTCCAAGTTTCTCCTTCACAGAACTACATGACCACACCACAATAAAAACTCTTAAATTATCTCCTTTTATTCGCCTGAAATAAAGTCACATAAGTTTAGAGCAAGTGACAGATTTATACCTACATCGTAAACGAGCGAAGTGTCCCAGTAATAACGGATTTAGAACAATACAATGGGAGCGTCGATGCCGTAAATATTTAAAGCATTGTATGTATTTCGTAGTGGACACATAAATGCATCAAGTTTGCAAAGGATTCCCAGTTTGTGTACCGATGCAAATAACACGAGTTAACGTTCTAAGAAACTTGTATTGTACAACTAGTTCCCGCATTGTAAACTT
>CAJQZN010032184.1:0-27405 GCA_907164685.1 Colias eurytheme | reverse complement strand
AAACGGCCGAGTTTTATGGTCTTTATGACATTCGGCTCCTCGTACATATACATATAATATGTTGAACGAATATAATATATTATGTTGGTATTATACCACTGAAATACAATAGATAGGTACTATGAAGTTAAGATGTATTTGTGGTGTGAAGTTGATTAGAAGACCAATAAAGCTGAAAAAATCGAGTTCTATTTAAAGTCTACTCATAAGTATGCTGCTTATAAAATCGATATATTATGTATACTAGCTTTCCGCCTGAGCCTTCGGCCGCGTTTTCAAAGAAAAACCCGCATAGTTCCCGTTCCCGTGTGATTTCCGGGATAAAACCTATCCTATGTGTTAATCCAAGTTACCCTCTATATGTGTGCTAAATTTCATTGTAATCGGTTCAGTAGTATTTGCGCGAAAGAGTAAGAAACATCCATCCTCACAAACTTTCGCATTTATAATATTAGTTGGAAGGATCGGATAGGATTTTATAAATGTTGGCAGACCAACCCAAACATTTATTTGTTTGATTAGACTTTATGTAGAAGAGCTTTTAAATCGTTCAAATACTCAAAAATAATAATGCAGTTTCTCGAAGTCATGATAACATAATAATGGAATATATCCGACGAACTAAAAATGCATACAAGCACGAACACGAATATGAACTATGAACATTTGCGGGAATTTTTAAGTAATATGATAATAATTAAAGTCACGTTGATGGAAACACACGACAGTGGAACGTACGAGCATTATTACATTTGCAATTAATGAACGTAGTTTTAATGAATGTAACGCTACTTATGCAATGTGGAAATGTTTGTGACAAAAGGTTACAGTTGAAAAGATTTAAAAGTAATATTGTGGATATCTGCACGAAGTACTTTAGTTAGTTTAGATTTAAGATAAAGCGTTATACTTAAAATACTGCTACAAGTACGAAAGCGAAGTCCCGTGTTCCATATTGGGGTATGGGGCAAACTCAATATCAAACATTTATTTATTCAATTACACTTCTTTTAGAAGCACTTTCGAATCGTCATACTATATTTACCTATTTTTAACATAGACAGATGCAGGCAGATGCATAATTCAAATATGTTACACTGACTAGTTAGTGATCACCATTCTGAGTCCTCCAGACCGAGATATGTTTGTTTTAGTCATCACCAGGAATCGCATCTAGGAGCCCTCGATTCTACACTCGTGCTTTAACCACTGTACCAAGGAGGCAGTCTACAAGGATAGAATTTATTGGTCTATATAGAGATGTTTATAACAAAGTTTACACTGAAACACCTACATAAACCATTAATAATCCAAATGTAAGTTACTTTTCATGTAGAAGGGTAGGTAATTTATGGCCAACTTATAATAATAAAATATAACTTGTGGTAATGTATAAAATTAAATTGCATGTTCATAAAAGTAAACACTCGTATATCAACATAATGTTTATTTAACACAATCCAAAAGTTTCTTGCCGAGTACAAAATAGTTACAAACTTGGTACATTCATTCACAATGAAAGGTCTTATAGTTCAGGGAAGTTCCTGCAAGTTAGTATTTAAGAATATTATGCATCTCAATTTTTATATAAAACTAGCGGTCCGCCCCGGCTTCGCCCGTGGTACATATTAACGTTTTCTCTACATAAGAACCATCCTCGTACTTCAAGGAATATAATAAAAAAAGAATTATCGAAATCGGTTCAGCCGTTCTCGAGTTATGCGCTTACCAACACATTTTGCGATTCATTTTTATATATATAAGATATAATTTTAATAATAGGTACTTTATAATTTTCCGCTTCATGAACTTTAATTATATCGTATCTACTTATCATATCCAAAGTATGTTAATAGATATTACATTTTGTAATATTTTGAATTTTTATAGTCTAATAAATTATAGTTTATTTTAAAATGTTTTCTAGAAACAACCGATCGTTCAATAACTATAATAATAACAGTATTATTTAATGCAAGAAGCATCATTACTTTAAAAAAATACTTATATTATCATGTACACACTAAGGTTCAAAATACTTATTAAACTATCTCATTGATGCAAGAAGCAATCATCAAATTAAAGAAAAAAACTTATATTATCTTGTACATACTAAGGTTTGCAAATAAAGTACCAAATTAATTTGAATAGAACAACAAGACCGTAATTCCGATTTAAGGTATACGTATACGCAATAACGAAGGACTGTTACATTGAAGATAAATTATAACGATACTTTAACTAATTCAATACATTAATTTCACCTGTTCCATTGGTCTATGTAAAATATTGAAATCATATTATGTATAATATATACAGCCGTACAAATAAACGAGTGATAACATTTTATGAAAAGAATAAACTAAGAATAAGGAAAAATCATACAAATAAACACGTAATAAATGAAACCTAGTATAAAGTCGGAATAAGTATTCATACTAATGCTATTTCGTCCTTATTCCGGCTACCACCCTAGTATAAGTCTGACATAACCGAGTCATAACCTATCATTTAGTACATTGTGCTGTGTTTTACAAGTTTTAGAAGCAATTTTCAATCTAAGTTTGAGATAATAGCAATGAGAGTAATACGAGAAGTAGAAAAAGTTGAGCATATTAATAATTTCATTAAATATTGAAATGGAAAATTTTGTATGAAATGTCAAAACATACGAAATTATGAAAAACCCTTTTGATATTTATAATGATTTATTTATTTACGGCATGCGCCAAACCATACATACATAAAACTTATTTCTAAACTTATCACAATAATATAAACTTTCGTTGAAAATATAAATCTTCTAAGCCTGGAGTTGTAGGTATGTTTTGAATACCAGTTATTTGGCAATTCTCTATCTCAAGGTGGGTTTATCTTCTGTTCTCCGGATATTGGATAGCGATTCTCTTTCATTTGTTTGCATATATTTAATGATATATTTAAATTATTTCCAATAAATATTTAAAAAATAAATAAACAGAACATCGTATGATGAAACTTCACAACAAATTCGACGAAGTCAAACGAGCGTCAAAATGACAGCACCAAGGCTTAACCGTAGACAATTTCAATGTTTTTCATAATTTTATTAATGAATTGCTACGTTGCCGCTTCGCGTCTATTGCATAGCGTGAGCAATGAGCATAGTTACATCGACGTTATTCCAAATTTATTTGTAAGAAATTATGACATCCTTATTCTTTATATTTTATTCTTATCATATCTATTCATTGCATAAGGTTTGAATAAGCAAGTTTTTATTTGTACGGCTGATAATGTTTTTGACTTCATAAACTACTGTGAGGATAAGAAAAAAATCACCAGAAATAAGCTACATTCTTTCTGTTTCAATCTGATAAAAACGACAAAAATAATAAATATATATAAATATTTTCTACTAGGGTCATAAATGTACCATTCAAAAAGTAAGACGACTCTTTAAAATAGAGAACTTAAATAACTGAACACCAAATTCCCACTAGATATGAAAAATTACTTGAGAAAATTGCAACTAAATGTGTTCTTATTTACGGCTTGCACTTTCCAAAACGTTTACCACTTTTATAGAATCAAGTGGAGAAAATTTTACAAATATTACTCTTGGAAGAGGTTGAGTTTCAGTAACCACGAATACTATAAGAAAAACAGACATTATTTTATGTAAGCTACAAAAAATAACTTCTTATTTAAAGTTAATAATATGTTGTCAAATTAGATAAGCAGAAACGATCGATAAATTCAAAATTCATAAAGTCATAGACTATTAAAAAATAGAATTGACAAATTGTTAATTATTCCAACGGTAAAAACCAATTATTCTTTCCAAATAAAACTAAACATGAATATGAAAAAACATAGTAATTCTACAGATAAAGAAGATCAAGAAAATTCTCTCGCATCTCTACTTCAATACAACTTAATAATGCACTCTGTGGTCGCCACAATTCGCACCAAACCTTCTTCTACAAATAGAGTGAAGTGTAAATGTAAGCACAATATTAAAAATTTCACAGAGCACTAACGTCATAAATACAATTCGTATTTGTTAAGGCTATGCTACACAGAACGCGTACTTACCGCGTCAGAGAGCTAAGCTGATGCCACGCTATGGCGCCGTGTTGTGTTGTACTGTTTTAATGTGTTAGTTGTGATGGTCTATTATTATTAGACAGACAGACGTCTGTGGCGATTGTAACTCCTATCGTGGTATCTCCCTCCTAAGTATTGTTGGAAAACTTTTCAGTCGAGTTATTCAATCTAGACTCCAAAAGCTTGCGAATCGAGTATATCCGGAATCTCAATGTGGCTTTCGCCCCCAGCGTTCTACGACTGACATGATTTTTACTTTACGTCAGTTGCAGGAGAAGTGTAGAGAGCAGAAGACTCCCTTGTTTGTGGCTTTTGTTGACCTCAACAAAGCCTTCGATACGGTTAGCCGGGAAGGACTGCACTCAGCACTAGAAAGCATCGGGTGCCCACCTAAACTTTTGTGCCTGATAAAATCATTCCACGACAACATGAATGGCATCGTAGTTTTCAACGGCGGTACATCAGAGCCGTTTAAAGTTTGCAGAGGTGTGCGTCAGGGCTGCGTTTTGGCACCCACTCTGTTTGGAATATACTTCTCGCTGATGCTACGTGCAGCATTCAGTGATGACCATCAAGGCGTTCATTTACACACTAGAACGGATGGAAGGCTGTTTAACATCTCCCTGCTTAAGTCCAAAAAACACCGAGAGGATCTCTTCGTGGATAATCTCCTCTTTGCAGATGACGCAGCACTACTAGCCAATTCACCATTTGAGCTCCAGTCGATGATAGACAGGTTTTCACGAGCTTGTTCTCAGTTTGCCATGACTGTAAATACCAGCAAGACAGTAATATTGTCACAAGGAACTCCTGCGGGGTCGACAGTATCGCTTAATGGCACGCCACTAGTTGAAATTGACAGATTTTGCTACCTAGGGTCAACCGTGTCGAACAATCTCTCGCTTAACTCGGAGATCGATATTCGTATCGGCAAAGCGGCGACCATGTTTGGGAAGCTTAATGAAAAGGTATGGCGAAACAAACATCTCACTGTTAAGACTAAGATGATAGTGTTCCAAGCTTCCATCTTGAGCATTCTTTTGTACGGGGCTGAGACTTGGACGTCGTATGCCAAACAGGAACGACGATTAAATTCCTTCTATATGCGCTGCTTACGTAAAATCTTAGGCATAACATGGCAAAACAAGATCACAAACCAGAAAGTACTCCAAACTGCACAGCTACCTAGCCTGACTACGTTGCTCAAACAGAAACGCCTACGTTGGCTAGGGCATGTGTACAGGATGGAACCTTCTCGGTTGCCAAGGCGCGTTATGCTAGGTGCAATCGCCGACGCAAGGAGAGACATCGGGAGACCTTTACTCCGCTTTAAGGACTGTGTGAAACGAGACATGGCTTCTTTCAAGATTAATCATAATAATTGGGAGAAGTTCGCTACTAATCGATCAGAATGGCGCAAACTTGTTTCCGAGGGTTGCAGATCCTGTGATGAGTCTTGGTTCAGAGTACTCGCAGACAGAAGGAGGAAGCGCCATGAAGACGACTCTGAATCGGCTTCTGCAAACTTCCCCTGTCCGACCTGCGGAAAAGTGTGTCGATCCCGCATTGGATTATTTGGACACCATAAACATTGCTCAGGCAACACACCATAAATCGTCTGTGATAGACGTAAAGGCCAATGATGATGTGATGGTCTTCTGTACCTTTAATTACAGGAATTTACAATATTGTAACTCACAGAACAGTCAGTTAATACGTGATAATGGCTCTGTCAGATAGAAGCGTAGCGCGCGTCAGGGCGTCATCGCTCTTACTTGATAGAAGCGTAGCGTTCTTGTGCTTGTCAGAGAATTGTGAGAATTGTTGTGAGCTCTGTTTGACGGTATAATTTGGAGCAGCTTGTTGTCATACCAAACGCTATCCTGACCTAGCTATATACACGTTCTATATGACAAAACCTTAATACTATGCAGGCGTACAATGCAACGCGTCGTGTTTCAAAAACATGAGCTCGTGTTATATTTGTTTAACCACGTTGTACCTTTGTGAGCTGGCATAATATGTTTTCTTTGTGCATTGAAAGCGAAATGTGGTGAAAAGGAAAATATTTACTATAATTTGTTGCATGTGTCTTTTCTCTTTGAATGCTAACAATGCGGCTTCATTTGGTATGAATTTTGAAATAAATAAACTCGAATTGAAAGAATATACTTAAAGGAATTTTAATGTGCTCTGAACATTTTGAAAGCTAAAAGAATGTGTTAAAATTTAAAGTGACCTGAGCATTGTCTGCTCACAAAATTGAATATTTTTTTCCATTTTTGCAATATTCTTCATCGCTCCTTCGCTCGTGTTTAGTCGTTTTTCGCTTCGTTTAGCTCTCCGAAATAAATTAAACATCCAAAACAATAAAAATTATTCTATTCGAAGTCATAGTTCTTGAAAAAAGATTTTTCAAACAAACAATCAATGCAATTCAGCTTTACAGTTAGAGGTAAATATACTCGTATAACTAAAGGTATCAAATATTTACTTTATTAAAGTCAAATTAGAGCAATAAGTGGTAAACTAACAGACACTAATAACGGATAAACTAAACTTAGTACTTGATCAATGTACAGATGCATTCCATACTCACAGAGAATCGATTTAACTTAGTATAAACCATAGATAATAATATAACATTAGACTAGTATTATACCTAGCCACAGTATACCGTTGAACAAAGCATGAAAGGAATAGACAATATCTAAACCTTCCTTGGTTCTCGAATTCCGTCTAGATTCTAAATTTCCTTTTAGATGACAATATGCATTTAACCACAAGAACGTATTCACATAGAGTTTTAAAGAAATACTTGTTTTTTTTTTCGTATACCCTTTCTGTAAGCGTTAGAGAGAAGACGTTTGCATTTTTAAATAAGAAATTGTTCAATATAACAGTTGTATATCGTCTTGATATCTTACTAGGAATGTCGATTGTACTAACATTTAGGTAATATCTTTTTAAATTAATTATTTTAATTATTTATATTAAATTTATATTAATTATTTCTTAATAGTTTTAGTTACAATTATTAAGTATCAATCCTATACTCAAACCTGATAAGAGATAACTAACCGCATGTAACTCATAACGTCATACACAACTTTCCGAATTCGCATGTAACAAACAACACAATTATTAATAGCCTTTCTTGTTTTGCATAGCAAAGTTTAAATGCAGATTTATTGCTATATTATTTCTCGCAGGCGCCGACGTTTCTGCAATCACGCCAGGTCAATTAAATTAGATGCGGTGAGGCAATTTTAGACGAGTTTTAGCATAATTTAAATCGTTTGTTGGAACATATTATAGTTATGGCAGTAAATAAGTTTTATTTTTGAATAGGTTTTAGACCGAAGTGAATATATTTTATATGGTAATTTATGCATAGGAAGAGTGCGCGTTGTTAGGAGAATATGGCAAAATGATTTGATATTTTTAGATTTTAATTTTATGTGTATAATATTTTGTCAAATAAATGTTAAATTTCCAAAGTCTAGGGAGTTACCATCAGTGGTATTTTGATCTTATAAAGATTATTATTAACTATAATATATTTAATTTATCGTAAATTAAAATTAATAAAATATGTTATTATTAGCATAATATGTATAAATTATTATACTCAAGCAAAAACAATTAGTATTCTTTACTCTGCGATAACTTTGCTAAAATAACAGTGGTGGTTTAATACAGTAAACTTAACTAAGACTGTATTTTTAAACGCAGTACTTTTAGATTGCAATAAGACGGCCAGGAATAAGGCTTAAGGCAAAGTTTATTTTTCCTTGAAGATGGTTTAATTAAAAAACGATTGATTTGTTTAATGTCTCCCAAGAATTGAATTCTTCTTGGAAATAGAAAAGTTGGATATTTTCAATGCATTTATTAGTCTATCTAATTAAATAATTAATTGATACTTTCAATTATTATATTATTTAGCTGGCTGGAAATTTATCACATTTTTAACATGATACCTATGAGGAAAAGTATTACCTTTAATTAATTATTATTAATTAATATTTTCCATCGACTTTACACAAAAATAAAGTTAGTTTCATGTCGCTCAGTCGACTTCGATACACAAAAGACAAATATTAATGAACCAACAACTTATTAACCAACTGACGAGTTATTTATATATTACATGCAAACCCGTAAAGCTCGGGTTTATATTACCCAATACCAATTTTTATTAAAAACGTAGAACCTTTATTCCCTCATTATTAAACCGCAAACCAACGCAATTTATTTTCAATGCGTCCACACACACACATGCATCTCTACACACACACACACGCACAAAACATCATTAACCCATTTAGTAATTGCATGCCGTGTCCTAAAAATCTTTGAACACGTAATTTCAAACCGCTCATTATATATTTAAAATTACAACGCAACGCTGACAACACTTGGCAAGGCCCTACGGCTCTTGAATAGAGGGCCCTTGCTTTGTGTGGATTTATGGCCGTTTTAGGGCACTTATTGCGTAATATACAGTTACGGAGGCTTAAAATTGGGGGTATACACTAGTTTTTGAAGGCTTCGTGACAGGAATATAAGGTAGTAGATAATATATGGGTGAATACCTAATGATTCAAATGTAAAATGAATATTATAAAGTTTGTTTGTGTGTTAGCTTGATCGCGCTAATCTCAGGAACCACAAAGCGGGGAAAATTATTTCACTGCTACTAAAGCGGGTATAACCGCGGGGCACAACTATCATCTTTCAAAGTAGCCACATAGCGTAGCTTTCCTGAAAATTTAGTAGTTAGTAACATTCCTAAAATTTGACTACCATCTTGCTAGTTAGTTTTCCTAGCTTACCTATGTTCAGAACCTAATTTTAGGTACAAAGCTCAAAGGTTTAGTTCGTTTGTCAGTCCTTTGTGGCGGGTAGGTTGAAATATGAACATCTAGACTGAAAATTGGTCTAACTGTAGTAAAGAGTAGGGAATATGAAGGCACTCTTAATATGAAAGAGTGAACTATATACTACTAGCTAACCGCCCGCGGCTTCGCCCGCTTTGTCTAAACCTAATAAATTATATACTAAAACCTTCCTCTTGAATCACTCTATCTATTGAAAAAAACCGCATCAAAATCCGTTGGGTATAGTTTTAAAGATTTAAGCATACAAAGGGACATAGGGACAGAGAAAGAATATGTAGTGATGATGTTCTTTAGCACCAGTATTATATCGGATGAAGTATTTTTGTAATTATGATATTATGACTGGAAAAGCATCTTACTGGTCCTTCTCCGTAGAAACTGTTGTACGACTTGATAGCAAATATTTTTTATATTGTTATTCATAAAGTTTCGAAAGCGATTGTTAAAGAAGAATTGAATAAATTAATGTTTGAGTTTAATTAAAATTTAAGGATAATTTCATATTAAGAATTATTTTTATATTTATATTCAACTAGCGGTCCGCCCCGGCTTCGCTCGTGGTACATATTTACGTTTTATTTACATAAGAACCATGCTCGTACTTCAAGGAATATAATAAAAAAAGAATTATCGAAATCGGTCCACCCGATCACGTGTGATGCCGTGACAACGCGAAACGGGTTTCATTTTTATATATAATAGATAACAGCTCTAGATGGATAGAACTTGGTACAAGCTTTATTTAAAGAAATAATCTATTCACACAGAATACTAATTAGAACCGAGTAAAATTAGCTTTAAAATTAATATTTCTCGTTTCAAACACCATTCCAATTTCAATATAAATTGCAGCTAATTATTTGTACTAATAGATAATTTAATCGTGTTCGTCTGCTCCTGCAACATCTGTAAGTCTTGTACCACGAGACTCTAAGCAGAATCGATTTACGACACTCTTCATACGAGTAGCGATAATCAAGCGACAGACAGACGACAAGACGATTTCATAATGCTTTGAACTTTCGGAACAGAGTAAAAAATCGATTGAAAGAAAAAACATTAATAATTAAGATGCTGGGTAAGGAACTATGTAAATCTTTTTATATATAAAAATGAATCGCAAAATGTGTTGGTAAGCGCATAACTCGAGAACGGCTGAACCGATTTCGATAATTCTTTTTTTATTATATTCCTTGAAGTACGAGGATGGTTCTTATGTAGAGAAAACGTAAATATGTACCACGGGCGAAGCCGGGGCGGACCGCTAGTACTAAATACAATAGAAACACAATAACGAAGTGGAATAATAAATGAAAGGAATAGAAAATAACATTAAAGTAAATATTTAATTACGTGATGGCGTAGAAAGTTGCAGTCCTAGTAGTTTTAGTTGTTTTATAGAATAATGGCGTACGCTCTTTGAATCTATTATGAGGACAAGTAAGCGACACTTTTAAAATAAATGAAATTGCTATAGTACCTATGTATTTAGTGTATAAAATACATACAAATTAAATTAAGTCAGTAAGTAAGTCAGTAAGTAAGCATTAAAGTAAGTAATTAAAGTAAGTAGTAAGTCTCTTTTTTTTTACTTATTGTAAGCGTGAACTTTTAAACGTATGTATGCATAGATTAAAACATACGCGATAGAAACGCTTGTTTCTAGCGGGTTCGTTCGCGGGTGTAACCACGCGACACAGTTTGTTAAAGAATATTGTAAATATCGAGCATTGAGGTATTATTACTACATATAGAGAGAGATACATCACGAACAAAATCTGTGCGACAATCGTGGCGGCGCGGGGTGGCTAGTGAGTCATACACTTTGCAGATATTCTGCCTCTTATTTCTTATAAATTAAAACCAATCAATGTAACAAAAAAAAATTTGAGACTAGCTCGTGTTACAAATAGTGTAGTAGCGATGTCCTCTCTAGTACGTAGTACATAGTAACTCAATGATTTCGAGTTCTATTGTAGGTTTTATAATTACACGCTGATATAGATAAGATAGATATAAATACTGGAAACTAAAAGTGCTGCATTTTATGAAACTCCTAGGAAAATCTCAAGAAAACACTTTCTATAGCAAAAATATTACTTGCATTAACTCAGCTATAAATTATTAAAAAGCTTTTAAGAAATTTGCAATTAACGAGAACATTCGTTGATAGAACGTTCGTTTTATATAAAATATCTTGCATTTTTGATTTGAAACAGTTTCAGTGAAATTTTAACTGCGATTGCATTTCCTATGTTCTCGTTCTTTCTAGAATGTTCTGGAATGATAGTGACAGAATTTAATTCTATAAATGTCCTTTTATTGAAAACACAATGTTTTGTGTTTCCTTTTTGAAGTGAAACTTCTTTAGGCTCGTTGATAGAAAAATGACAAGATCGTGTCATGGCAATACCGGCAGTCGGCACGTCATGGAACAAGGCGACGATTTTGGTATCTTCAAATCTTGCCAAAGAAGTTTCACTTCTATCACGTGTGCTCGGCACAGACACTGTTTTGTGTAATATAACATAGCATACACAGTGAAATGCCAACGTACTGAAAAGTCACCAAAACACGAATCCAAATGCATTTATTCGTACATTACATCCTCCATTAAAATGACAACGTTACAAATAAAGAAATCCACAGTTCGGTACAAAATTTTATGTTTCCCGCCAAAAAAGCTCTGGTAATGGATCCATTAAAACTAAAACGGACTAATTGCACAGTTTGCAACGATTTATATGAACATGTGTCTCACATTACTGCACATTAATGTACGTTTGACAAACGTTGTTTGAGTGTTGTTAAAATGGCATTTCATCAAATGTTCATCAAATTTACTCTAGGTTATAAACGTAATTCTCTCGAAAGATTATAATAAATTTGGTTAATAATGAGGTGAGTTGAGAAAATTTGATGTGGACGACTGAAAAAAACATAGGAAACAACAACCTTGAAATTTTACTCTCAACGCGCTTAGAAGTTTTACTTCAATAATGTTTTCATGCTTTCTATGTACGTTGGTTTGGTGGTAACTGATGAAATCAAATTGATTATTGTTGATCAGGTTTATCCCATGAGTTGTAATCTTATTCCTATTTTTATCATACATTTTAAATCATGGAAAAAACCTTAAAATTAACACTATGCAAAAAGAGACACATATAAGTAATTTTAGTAGAAATGTTCTGTACGGTACAATTTTATTGGTTTTTAAGGAAATGCAAATAATACGCAAACCAAGCTGTAAGAATTCTTAAACTATATTCCTGCCCCGTAATTGGTTCAATTTCGAAGCATCACATTCTTGCTGCGTTCGTTTTTTACCTCTTCAAATTTTCCTTGTAGCTACGAACTTTCCGGAATTTTCTAGAAGATTTGTGGGTACTATAATAATTGTCAGTATTTATATGCAATTATTATACTCATGTCTTTGTATGAAGGTATTTTCTTGTTTTGTCTGGTATTTTTCGTTGTTCTTTTGCAAAAGCCAGAGAAATATGAAAATATTTGGCATGAAACATATTGTTAATTTTTATGCCAATCGAATCCAAAAAATGCCCGAGCGCGCAAAATGTTTATAGGTACATAAAATATTTATTAACAACATAGCAAATTGTTACACACGACGTCCATGTTTTCCAGCGTTTGTTTTTCAAATTCAATTTAACGTATAATCGTTTCTGGCTATAAATTCATAGACAAACACAAAATATCAGCGAATGCGCGATGTGTGAATTATTTCTGTTATTTGTCGAACGCACGTAATTAATATTGTAGGGAATTTATGCGATGCGGAAAAACGGCTGTGCGTTTGAATACCGTTTAGAATTGGTCGGATAATATTGGACTATAGGGTAAAAGCCGGATAGTTGCGCCACTTTTCAAAAAAGCTATATTATGAAAAAATATGTACTTAATAAGAATAATGAAACATGTATATCAAAAGATAGGTCTTTAAACCATCATATTAGCCTATTTTATTAAACATAATTATTAAAGGTTTTGAGTAAATCCTGTTTTATTTGACCTCTCAAATGAAGGATAGTTGCCTAATCTAGCGGATAGTTGCCTATCGTAAATAATACTTCAGAGGATACTTGCCTCGTGAGGGGATAGATGCCTCACAATATTTAAAAAAAAAAAACAAATTTATATCAATTCACTTAATCAGTCTTTATTATTTGTTTTGCTTTTTAATTAAGAACTAATCAACATTATACATTTTTTTGCTATAAAACTATAACAATAAAACAAAAATAGCCTCTAAATTAGTTATAATCACATATTAGTAAAATTATTTATATTTATCTTAAAGATAGAAGAGGAATATGGCAATCAAGTTTGGCATTAATCATCAGAAGCGAGGGATTTCATCTTTCCACATCGCATGCAATACAGTTTCATCCATATTAAATATTCTGTCTGGTTTAACCAGCAATTCATTCTCAGTTAAGACAGTAGGTAATAAGTAGATCAAAAAACTTTGCAACGTCTTCTTGTTGAGACCACTCGCTCTTTCAATTGATAAACCCTCAGCTTGCCTCAAAACTATTTCGGGATTTCTTTCCAGAAAGCTTTTTAACCATTGTGGCCCAGCCGTTATGCTTTAACCCCAAATTTTCGGCAAACTGGTAAGCTAGCTGACGAATTGTATTTCTTTCAGGAGGAAATCCTGCGTCTCCGAGCTTTAGTATATGAGTCACTAGTCTTTTTTCATTTTCAAATCAAGGACAGGGTATTTTCCTGGAAGTTAAATAAAAAATTAGCGAAATGAATATTGTACCGGCACGGAGATGCCTTATTACCAATAAAAACGCAATAATATTAATATTTGCTAGTAAAAGAATTTGTAGTTGCGGATAGTTGCCCCGAGAGCAACTATCCGCACAAGTTTCTAAGGCGACTATCCTTTTTGATACGGATACTTGCCCTTTTTATTTGCGAAATAAATCAACAATATTTTGCAATAAAATGTAATTAACAGTATAATTTAAAGTCTAATGCACGCAAAGAAACATAAACTATATTGAAATCACAATTAGTAACAAAAATATTCAATACAAATGACTTACCAATATAGTTTCAACGCCTATCGAAGTTTCACCGCGGACCAATTTCGCTCGCACAGATGAAACGCGTGCGTCTACACTAACGATTGACGTGGCACTGAGGTCTGCGGGAGGGGTACTTACAACTATAGTAAAGCATTATTGCCACTAATGTCCGTAACATAGTGTATTCGAAACTGCGGCAAGTATCCCACTGGCGCAACTATCCGGCTTTTACCCTAATTGAATAATATTTGCTTTAGAACGTTTGCTGTTTTAGATGTGTGTGTGAAGTCCCGTGTCCCCGTAGTGGGGTAGGGGGCAGATGCATTATTCATACATCTGTTTCACTGATCGATTTTTCTTTAGGGACAAGTAGGTGATCAGCCTTCTGTGTCCTGCCAGACCGAGACATTTTTTTTTTTTCGTCTCCACCGGGAATCGAACCCAGGACCCCTCGGTTCTACGCTCACGCGTCAACCACTGTACCGAGGAGGCGGTGTTTTAGATGGCACGTCTAAAATTTATTGGGTCTATTATAATTGGTCCTTGCTGCCCCGGCAAACGTTGTTATTAAGGTAGACTAAGGAAAAGTAAGGACTCTTATCATTTAGAGGTATAAAAAATATATGTTGGCCGATTCTCGAGCCAATTGGCCATTAAAATCGGCAAAATTTCAATAGAATCGGTCCAGCCGTTTCGGAGGAGTTTGGTAAGTAACATTGTAACACGAGAATTTTATTTAAGTATACGTCATGTAGATTATAAACACATGTTTATAACAAAATGACAAAGTGGATAATTCTTTATAACACTCTAGCTGTGCCCCGCGAATTTACCCGTATTGCTTAGCCCGTATGGTCTTAGCGTAATGATATATAAGTCTATAAGTCTACCTCGATAAATGGACTATCTAGCACTGAAATAATTATTCAAAATGGACCATCTTTTTCACATTTAAAATATTAGTATAGATTTTGTGGATTTTCTAGAGTGACGTCCCAAATTCGGGTGGGTTTTAGCATAGTTTTAGTACATTTAAAACTGTCAGTACTGCACCTGACGTTTCTTTAGTTTTATTGGATGATTTTATTTATTTTCTACGCTTTTATACAAATTCTATGTACAAATATCGTAGCAAATATGTTTCAGAGGAATATATGAGGAGGAATATTCCTAATATGAATATTGTGACTAATATTAGATACAATTTCGCATTTTATTAAAAAAGGACAATAAAGATAGATCTAATACGGTTACATCTTATATTAGGTATATGATAATATATAACAGAAAATTGATACAGATACCGAGATAAAATTAGTTTAAATATATTTCTCTATTTCTGCCTCAATTCAGAAACTAGCCCGAAGAAACAGAAATAAATTGAAAATTCTTGTTTGTGAAAAAATTGTAAATAAGTACCTACTTTAGGTTATCATAGTTATTTGGTAGTGACATACATACAATTATACTTTCAAATGTTTAAAATTAACACAGTACTCCAAAAAATATCATGATATTCGGTTGAACTGTTCTACAAGAATATTACAAACTTTTGAACACTCCAAAACACTCGAAAACAATAAAGTTTACAAAAACATATAATAATATGAAAATGTAATCGCAGTACGTATTCCATAAACTTTTAACAGCCCTCAAAGGCATCTGATTGTTTGTTTAACAAGCTTAAGGTCTTACAACTTGGCAATTAGCGGGATAAGGGAATGTTCAGACAGGGAATGATAAGTCCAAAAACATTGTACACTGTCCGTTTGTTTTCTACTAAACGTGGAAACAAAAAAAGGAGTTATACATAATTTGAATGACATTAGAAGTAAATAATTGAAAAACAACATTAGATGCATAGGTACCTTATCGAGAGCAGCGATTTCCTTCAAGTGCCCATGATAATTGAAATAAAACACCAATACTAGTCAATAAATAAAACTCGAAAAATCACAAATGGAAGAGCAGTGCATATTTACTGTTGTATTTTTACCGGAATTTTAACTCTATTTAAGAAACAGCATAAAATGATAGACACAATGTGAGACTATCACGATGATTTAACAACGAACAAACATGTTGGCAGACAAATAATAAAATTACTGAAATTGAGACACACATTGACTTAAAATAGTTTATCTTTGAAACGATACTCAATACTAGTTTCCAAGCACATTGTGACCACAACTTTCAAACTATTGGACAATTAAACTGCTCCACTAGATATATACTACCTTCAAAATAAATCTCTCAAGTAAAAGCAATAAACTGAATCTAAGCGTCACATCGGAAGGGGTTTATAAATCTTTACAAACAAAGGGCCACTACCATGAGAGACGATTAGCGATAAGCGGGTAGGTATAAGCGCTAGCGAGTAATATAGAAACAGTTATATGTATGTATTATCAAGAAATAGTAGAGTCTCAAATCGTAGAGCTTTCTACCGGCTCTTTCGCTCTACATCGGTTGTAAAAGGTTAGAAGTAATTTATGACGATGCAAAAGTGCATCTAGAAGAAGTCTAATTGAATAAATAAATCTTAGAGTTTACAGCTTTTGGAATCTGTTTTCTAAAAGAAGAATGTGTTTCAGTGCAATAATAACAAAAATTTCTAGTTTAATAAAAGGTCCGGATTGTTTTGAATATTAACAATGTTATGTTAGTATGTTTTCTTTATTGAAGGGGCGCGGGAACTATGTGGGTTATTCTTTGAAAACGCGGGTGCAGCCGCGGGCGGAAAGCTAGTTGTTCATAAATTGCTAATCGCTCCGCTTCCCTGAAACCTCTACCGAAAGCTTGGCAGCCAGTGGCATCATGATTACTGATAACTCACGCCCTGGATGCACTCCAACCTGAAATTTAGTGTGTTAGATAGCAGATTGGCTATAGATTGTATGTACTGGGATAATAGTATTGTTTTGGTTTGTATACGAGTGTTAATGCGCAAATTATAGCTAACTAGCTGCCCGGTACGTGTACTGCGTAATTCACTACATATAAAATGTATGATCCGCCATTTATTGAATTCATTTGTCACAAAAATTGTGAAGAACCGCTCTACCCATTTTGTACTAATTTCACATAAACAGAAAAAAGCCTAAGCACTTGGTTTGGATAGGGAGGTTTACAGAAAGTGTGAGTGACGTTATTAAGGTTTTAATTTCTAAATGTATAATACTTGCATAATCAAACACAAGAAAACAACAGATATACAAACAAATCAGGTATATATTATATAGTATAGAGATCAAAACATCATAATATATTACAATCATATCGATTCTAGTCAGGCGCTTAATCGAAAACATAATGGTTAGTAATACCAACTAACCGAATAAATACGATATGAAAACTTTCAATAACATCTAAATCATTACTTTCAGCGTTTATTCGTTAAGTTAAAAGTTAACAGCTAAGTATTGGTAACAAACAACATAAATCATGCTTTATTTTAGTGAGATTCTGATAAATAGCCTCGTAAAGGCCAAAACTACATTTAAACTGCAAATTGGTGCATTTTCTACGTCGGAATTCGTTATAGCCGTTTGGAAACAATAGTGAAAAGGAGTGAAATCATTTTAGTGCTCGCAAAAACATAAAAGAAATGGTGTCTTTTATTTTTCGGTTGACCATCTAACGGCTTTTATAAATGAATGAATATTTTAATTAATAATAGCGTCTCTACGAAGATATCGATAGTTACTTTTCAGTTAAAAGTAAAAGCAACAAGAGGTAATTTTTTACCATAGATAATGACATGGCATGTCATTATATATTTAAAAAAATGTGTGCGTGTACTAGTGTACACACGTAAGAAGTGAAACTTATGACCGTATTTTTCAAAAAATAATTTACTGCATATATGCAACTTTACAGAAATACGCGTGGTAGGGATAAGAAAAAGATGGCGCGTAACGGAAAAATGTCACGCGTAACGAAAAAATGTTACACTAAATTTTTATCCAACCCCGATAAAGAAGTTTCACTTCAATAATGATTATAATTATGAGGCATTGCCTCATTAATTATTTAATTTAAAATTGGGTATAATAATTACGAGTCAACGAACCTCAAATCAATTACTTTTGATAAACTGAAAATATTATTCAAAACTCTTATTCAGGTTATATTTAATACTGAATAGTGACTTTTAATAATATTATAGTGGGCTAAATTATCGCAGCTAGTCCATTGAATGTTCGCTGTCCTACATCTGAATAGATTCCTTAGTGACGCTATGCGCTCTGTTAAATCATAATATCGTGAAAGCCATATTTATGAAGCCAATAATAAATTATTATCATAGATTTTTATATAATTGCGTAGGAAATGGAGAGATGTTTATTAAATTACATTGGTTATATTTGTGAGGATAATTATTACGATTATAGAAGCTTAATTTAAAGTGTACTTATATTATAAATTACTCTATTATTTATAAGGAAGGGATCGTAATATGTCTTAGGATATATCGATTTTATTTACTTTTATATTAATTTAATGCTTCTTTATAGCGCTCTCAGATCTTCTAAACATGCTGAAACATAATTATGTTAACGCATAATTATGCGTGACATTATAACAGACAGCGATAAGCAAAATGTAATGTGAAAATTATTGCTCTGTTTAATGAATATATTATGTATTATATCATAAAATACGTGATGCATTTATAAATAAACAAACAGTTGTAGGACTATACAGGGTGTCCCACTGTTGGTATACTAAGCTCAAAGGAGGTTATAGTTTTGCATACGCTGAGTACGTAAAAAATACTTATAAAATTCTAGATGCATTTTTTTCAAATATTTAGATGAATTCTTAAAACTCTTTGTGTGCACCAATAACAAGAAACCCGCCCAACTTTGACACCAGCACGTGAGCTATTGTTTAAGATTATATTTTCATAGACAAAATGCACATATTAGAGAAGCGGTATATGCCGGCTGCGCGAAACTAGAGAAGAAATCATGGATTTACAGGAAAAATTGAGCAAAAAATTTTTGGCGTAATTTTGTTGTTGAATTTTTTTTTAGTATTTTTTACGTGATTAGTGTATGCAAAACTACAAGTCGCCTCGCGCTAAGTATACCAATAGTGGGACACCCTGTATACTGCTGTATTATATCTAATATTGTATGCATTAAGAGTTAACCATAAAAGACTGTAAAACTATTTTTACTCTACCTACCTAAACTATTTAATATTTTTTTCATCCTCTTTTCACTCGTCGGAAGATAATATTATCATTTTCTTTACAAATTGTAGTTTGAGTATTTAATTCCCATCTATATAATATGCAATTTGACGTCACATAAAAAGCAACACATGCATTGAAAATTAACACCATTAGATGCCTTAAAACCGAATGAACCCTTCATCTGTATCAACATCAAGTGATAAATCATATCATGACGTGTGCATTGCGCTGGAAATGTGCCAACTGACCATCGACTTAGGGTGCTTTTTCATTACGAAAATGTGTCGTGCAAGGATGCATTGCGAAGCTGTAAAATGTCTTCTATTGCTCAAAATTATAGAACTAAGGGTGCTTTTTCACTAATAATGTGTGAGGATGTGTATCGAGGAGTGTGTTTGTAAATAACCAAATAACACATTCCTCGCTCCACATACTCGCTTATTATTAGTGGATAAGCACCCTAATAAACATAATATCTTGCACTCATTCCTCGCATACATTCCTAGCACTCATCTGTTGGTTGTTTTGTATGCGCAAAATCCTAGCACCGCTAAGCCGTTTCCATCAGAGCTGTGCTGAGCAAGGCGAGGAGCGATACTATTGGCTCTTTACAAACACATCCCTCACTACTCATCCTCGCACATCTCTGGTGGAAACGCAGCCTTATAGCCCGGCTAACTGCAGTGTCATGTAATTTGGGGTTACTTTTGGTACACTTAGAGTTTGTGTTCGACTGACGGAAGTATGGATGGAGCTTTGAAAACTACTTCAGTGTACCTAAATTAAAACATGATAGAGTTGTGTAATCCTTCTACTTTAATCCAAGTAAAGCAATATTGATATGACGATATGAATGTAAGAAATTTTCTATGTGAATCTACTAGTAATTGCTAGTATTATAAACACGAAGGATTGTAAGAATGGGTGCATGAATTGTGTGATTCTTTCATGCAAAAATAGTTAGTTGTGTATGAAATGTAGGGCTAGAATATAGTATTGAGCATGTCTTCTTTTTACCCGAGTACGACTGAAGACCGGCTACATGTGGCTCTAAAGCAGTTATAATATTTATAATGCATATTTTATCATATTGTTTTAATATTTTTGTGGATGAATAGTTGTCAATGTAGTTATCATTATTTCATGTCTGAACATGCTTAGCTGTCGAATACTATAAAAAGCCGCTTTCCTTTGACTCATCGCGCATTCGTACGAATCGTGCCTAGGGGCTCGGACTTTGTTAATACGACGTTCGACCCAACTACCTTCACTTTGCTAACAGTCGTTGACTTGCTGCGATTTGTTATCAACTACCTACATCAATTAGGTAGCTGTGTAGAATCGCAGTACATTCTTATTACATTCAAACTAATATTTAAACCGGCCTCGCGTGTTATTTCTTAAAATATTATCTAAACAGCGACCCTTATTGTTCGACTACTTCTTGTTGATTGCACCATTCTGATAAATGGACTTCACTATAAATAAATATACTATTCTATAACCAACAGAAAACTATATTGAATACTTGAAATTCCAAACTGCACGATGTCTATTTGTTCTGACCACGGCCCATCCACATTCACTTGTTTAAGTAAGGCAGATTACATACGTGGATACTTTTTGTTAACAATATGCGACATAATGATTATTGAAAAGGAGTTGCTGTGTCCGCAGTTTGAGTATGAGGTTTGTTGTATGAGGTTGGTGCTATCGTTTGTATCTTCGAATGTATTCCTTTAGAAGAACATTGCACACCATAACATGAAGCTGAGTTATCTTTTCGAAGGATAACGGAGGAAAATTTTTGGCAATGTTGCTAGTGTCTTCAACTCATGTTTTCTTATTTGCAGTTTCATCCATCGATCACATTGAGTGAGCACTGTTTTAGCTAACTGGAAGAAATTGAATACAAAAAGTGCCAATGCCTGCACAGAATACAATCTAGTGAATTTTTCGCAGTAGTCAATTACTTTCAATGTAGTCGACACTGGTTAGGGTTTTTCCTCTGAGCGTATTCAATGCCCATGCCCAGCTTATGCCCCACACAAAATACAAAAGTTTTTTCGTTTGTGGAAAGCCTTAAGCGCTATCGTTTGTTCACGGTATTTGCTTACGGTTTCAGCGAAACAATTAATAGTTTCGATTTGTGTTGTGGTCCCATTCCGTTTTATTGACTCTTTGTTAGACGTTTTATAGTATATCCCTGTAGTATTTAAATTAAAATATATTGTAGGACGATTAGATTTTTGCGTTCAATTAATTGATTGGTAAAGAAACTGCCGGGGTAAAAACTAAGGCGCTGACTCCACGAGCGAGAGAATCGCGACGAGTCCGCCCTTATATCGTCGTATAATCTCCACGAACGAGTGATAATTCCGCCGCGTATCGTCACGAGTCGTAACGGAATCGCAGCGTTTCCGCGGCGACTCGTAACGGTATCGTCACGTTTCCTTGAAGAGAACTACGAGAAGACCAGAGGCAACGCTGAAATGACGCTGCGTTTGACAGCGGGCCCGCCGCGCGCTCGTCGCTAGCCCGCTGCTAGTCGCGGCGGGCTAGCGACGATGTAATGACGTTTCGCACGCTCATTGCCACTCGTCGCATCGCGGCGATAATATCGCCGTGTGGAGACGGTTCCATAGAGAGTGTATAGAAATACGTGGCACGACGATAATATCGCCGCGATTCTCTCGCTCGTGGAGTCAGCGCCTAAATCATAAGAATATCTTGTCAGTCAGGATTACTTAGCTTCATAGTTCATACTGATGAATGCTTCAAATTCAGTAAAGTAATCGTTGGGTACAAAATATCCTCTTTATAATATAATGTAAGTGAGGAATTTATAACATATATGCTAGTGAAAAAAAGTTTGTTTCCCTTCTAAAAATATGCCCCGATTTAATACATCTTTATCTAAACTATAGTTAAACTTCTAAATAAGTTGAACCACTGTTTAAATTTGAGTAACACAGAAACGTGTTCGAATTTAAAATTTAAACTTTCTGTGAACTGTTTGTAAGTCTAGGAACTAAACCAGCGTTAAACGCAGTTTTAGTGACACTTTTCGGAGAGTATTTGAACAAGCTTTTTTATTGTTTGTAATGGTATCACTATATAGTATCTATAAAACAAAGTGGCTTTTCACCGTATCTGTGTACGGCATCTGTGTCATACTATTTCTATACTGCTTTTAATCCATTATTCCGCAACGCCGTACAAAAATCATGGAGACAAGGGGGAAAAAGCTCTACCTGTACTTTTGAATTCTCAACTGCACTCAGTTGGTCAGCTTACAAATGACGGCATAGTGCTGAATCTTATTATTTTATGCTCTTATATCGTTCTAGATAGGTCACCTGGTGGTTCAAATGACCCATAATTTTTTCAATGGGTCTGTAGTCTACAAAGCATAATATAAATGTATACGACATTGCCAAGTTCAAGAAGAAAGGAAGAAAGAAGAGCTGCTATTTATGTAACTGTTATTAATTAATTATCAAATTTAAAAACCGCTTTAATTGCGTGTTCAAAAGAAAGTTTGCTTTAGTTAAACATTAAAAACAGCCAAATTATATACCTAATCAATAATAAATCGCATTTTATATCAGTTAAACTATTTGAATTTTAAAATTGATTAATTTCTTTGAACTAGTTTTAATTAAATTTAAACACTGTCGAAAGCTCTTTGTTTGTAATAAAATTTAATTTCACCTATTATAAAGTCTAGAAGTCCTTTGCAGACTTAATTTAAACTTAATTTTCACTAAACGTTTTAAGAAAAACTGGAAAAGATATATTTGTCTTACGACTTTTACATTGAAACTTTCAATGTAATACTGTTTTAATGAAATCTAAAAAATTGTCTTCAAGATAGAATTTTATGAAAAATCAACTGACTTTTTAATTAATGGCTACACGAAAGTCAGGTCCGACTCGTGTAGTTGAGCGAGAGAGTTATTCTGATCTGTTAAGCGGAGAAAATATTTAAGGACATTACCATATTAAATATACTATTGGCATATTTTCTTAAAGCAAAACAAGTTTGCTAAACAAGGAGCCATCCGATGTTAAGTGGTAGCTACCACGCACTTTATACTTTACTAGATTCTCGCCCGAGTTTTCAAAGAAAAACCCGCATAGTTCCCATTCCTGTGGAATATAAAATAGCCTATGTCTTATCATACCAAATTTCATTGTAATCGGTTCAGTAGTATTTTCGTGAAAGAGTAACAAACATCCTCACAAACTTTTGCATTTATAATATTAGTAGGATAGGCTATCTAGATACGTCATTGTCTTCATTCATACTGTAGCATAGGGTGATTGCGGTCAGACCATCTGTTAAACAGGCCAGATTGCAGTATTATCGTTGGCGAAGGTAATTGATCTGAACAATGGCATTAATTAGCAGAGAACTGTGGCTGTGTACACCGCATTGCTATCACTTGAATAGTTAAGTGGATTGTTTTAGAGAAATAAGTATGTGGGAATTTAAAATTTTTGTGTGTTTCAAGAAATGGTAAGGTGTGATATAATTATATAAATCTATGATTTGTTATGTGTGAAAAATCTGTCATAGGTATTCTCAAAATATGTAAAGATGGACTGATTTTACATTGATCTAAAAATTCTCAAAAAGGTAAAGCTTAAAATGTAAAGTATATGGGGGTCTTCAAGCGAAGAGTGATCCGGTACCTACTAGGGAAGCGCATACCATCTTAGGCCGCATCTTAGCTTTCCATCAGGTGAGATTGTGATCAAGCGCTTCCCTATCTACGATAAAAAAAAATTGGTTGTCTGTAAAGTCGGTTTACTGACGATAGTTGAACGTGACAACGTCCGATTGTGCTTCTTTGTCGCTCGTTCCGCGCTCTCGCTTGCACTTCAAGTCTTACATGGAACGCCTCAGAGCGAGGTAACGCCGCATGATCATGTTTTTTCGTGCGTGCAGCCAGCTCTATCGAATTATAAGACGTTGTGACGTCAAAAAGTATTTGAATAATTTCATGTAATTTTTTATGAGCTAGAAATTCAACAAGCCATCATTACCATATTAAGACCCTTCAGTCTAAAATTTTATTAAAGTACACTCGGATATCTTGTAATACAGACCCCTCAATGTGTTTTGAACAAAGTTTTGCGCTTAGATAAGGTAAGGGGGTCGCCGTTACTTTGGGGGTCGCCGTTACTCGCGTCCGTAGGTTTTAACTCTCGATACCCTACACGTGTCCCCCGGGTTGTGCCAAACGAGTAACCGAATATTCTGGTGGTAGACAGTTGTCCCGGCTAGTAACCACCCACCTAGCAAAGCCTTGCCGCCAAACGATTCGTCGTGTTCCGGCATGATGCTAGGTGAAGCCCTTCTTGGTGAATAGTTGGGTCTGGACAGTAGCTTTGCGTGAAGGAACCGAATCCAGTGCAGCAGCACGTTTCTGCATCTGGCGTCTAGTCTTGGAGGGTAGCGGGATCCGAAGAAACGGTTCACCGCTGGCCGACCGCAGGTTGTAGGGGGCCCAATTAGCGGGTTAGCCACCCGTGAAAGGCTGCCCCGCCGCCTGTGTATAATCCCGAGTTGGCTCCAACGTGCCGGTTGGCGACCGGAGGAGAGGACCCGTTGGCAATATTCGGGGGGTTTCGGGCGTCCCCGCAGTCTCCAAACTAGACTCCATCAATGCGGATCCTGCCTGTATTTGGGTGGTTCGACACGCGAAGCCTCGTCCAACTGCCAACAGTTCCCGCCTATTCACTCTACAACAAACCAAATAATGAAAAAGTCTCTAAAAGGAAGAAAGGTTTCACAGCGGCTGCACTTCCTCTCTCTCAAAGTGCACCTCACCAACATCCGAGGCTTGCACTCAAATCTCCTATCAGTCCATTACCACCTTGAGACCGAGAAGCCGCATCTACTATTCCTTACCGAAACGCAAATTAAGAACCCTGCGGATGCAACATATCTCAAGTACCCAGGCTATTCCATTGAGTACAATTTCAAGCAAAAAGCCGGGGCTTGCGTATACGTTCGCGATGACATTTGCTTTTTGCGTCTCCGACAGCTTGAAGAGCCCAGTTTTTCAGTACTTTGGACCATGGTGGACACGGGTATGCATAAAATTGTATATGCCTGTGTATATCGTTCACACAGCGGCGACCTGGAGACAACAAGATTATTTAATTACCTTGGTGAAGCTGCAGATTTGGTTAGTGCTCAGTACCCTGGAGCTGAATTTGTCTTTCTGGGAGATTTTAACGCCTGTCATAACGAATGGCTCTATCCATACCAGAAGACCGATCATGCCGGAAGAGAAATTTTCAACTTCGCACTGACCCATAATCTCTCCCAGCTGGTTCACGAAGCGACACGTGTCCCTGACATTGAAGACCACACCGCAAACTGCTTAGACCTTCTGCTAACAACAGATCCAGACAGACATACAGTATCTGTATCTTCACCCCTAGGCACATCTGATCACTGTCTGGTGAAAACTGTATCAAACCTTCCTCCTCCAGACACTTCCACAAGATACAAACGGAGAGTATGGAAGTACAAGTTAGCAGATTGGGATGAGATGCGTCACTTTTTTGCTAGTTATCCTTGGAGGCAAGTCTGCTTCTCATCTACAGACCCATCTACCTGCGCGGATAATATCGTTGATGTAATTCGTCAGGGAATGGAATATTATATTCCTTTCTCAGACGTTTACATTGATGGCAGAGCTAAACCATGGTTTAATGCCGAATGCATCACTGCGGAGAACCGAAAGCATACGGCCTACAAAGCCTGGGTTGATGCTCGTCTTCACAAAGCCCCAGATCTGCGCTCGAAAAAGAGAGCCTTTAACAAAGCCGCCAAACACTGCAAAAAAGTACTCCGAAAGGCACAATTCGACCGAATCCAGAACGTTGGCAGGAGACTAATATCCTACCCCTCTGGTAGTAAGGCCTTTTGGTCTCTTGCCAAGATTGTCGAATCGAACTTTTGTCGCCCTTCTCTACCACTTTTACTTAAGTCCGATGGTTCACTGGCACATAGCGCAAAAGATAAAGCTGATTTACTTGCATCACTTTTCGCAAAAAATTCACGACTAGATTGTGGGAACAAATCTCCACCCCTCATTCCCCATTGTGGCACATATATGTCTGATCTTCATATCACACAGAAGACAGTTCTTAAGACCCTTCGCAATCTAGATGTGAACAAATCCAGTGGACCTGATGGCTTACCAGCGATAGTATTAAAGATCTGTGCACCAGAATTGTCTCCAGTGCTGACACGCCTTTTCCGCCTTTCATTAAAATCAGGAATAGTTCCCAAAAGCTGGAAGCTTGCCAATGTTCAGCCCGTGCCGAAGAAGGGTAGCCGTGCTGATCCAACGAACTATCGACCCATATCAATAACATCCATACTCTCTAAGATTATGGAGCGTATATTGAACGATCAACTACTTGCATACCTAGAAGCCAACGACCTCCTAAGCGACCGACAGTATGGTTTCCGCAAAAAGAGGTCGACTGGCGATCTTCTAGCGCACGCTACGCATCTATGGGGTGAGGCCTTGGATAATCACGGTGAGGCACTTGCCGTCTCCCTAGACATCTCCAAGGCTTTCGATAAAGTTTGGCACGCGAGCCTTTTGAGCAAGCTTCCATCTTATGGAATTCCAAATGACCTGTGCGTTTGGATAGCTGATTTCCTGAGGGAACGTACGATTCGTGTCATTATTGGCGGTTGTTCGTCAGATGAAATGACCATTAATGCAGGTGTTCCTCAGGGATCTGTTCTCTCAGCGACTTTATTCCTTCTTCACATAAACGACCTCCTCAAACCTAACATGTTCGGTTATGCGGATGATACAACTGTCGTAGAGAGGTACCTATCCAACGCTCAAGCATCCCAGGTCAGTATCAGATTTGAACGAGAGGCCATGGTTTCGCGTATCAACTCAGCCTTACTGGACGTCACGAATTGGGCCGACGATAATCTGGTTGAATTTAACGCTACCAAAACACAGGCGTGTCTTTTTACTGCGAAGCGGAATCCACTTCACCTTTCTCCATCGTTTCATGATATACCGATAGCATTAACTCCCAACCTCGAATTGCTGGGTATGTCGATTTCTGCAAATCTAAACTTCCGTCAATTCATTGA